>JANIIA010045525.1:0-11617 GCA_027478495.1 Erythroxylum alaternifolium
AAAAATATGATAAATATAGTTGATTGTTCTTAGTTAGTACAACATTGTTTTTAAAATTGTAGTCAACTCACTGGATATCTTTCATTCCGTCACGTTAATCGACAGTAGGATCTTGAACAAGCATTTTAGCAGTTACTTTCATTAATTATAAATTTTACATATTTTTTATTTGAATTAAGTTTTTATGTGATTAATTTATTATAATAATGTAAAAAGGCAAATTGTAAACTTATTTTTTAACTAACAAATAGTGGAATTTTTCAACATAAAAAATGTCAAAGTGAAAAATATTGACAGAAAAAAGCATATAAAAGTTTACACAAAGTGTCTAAAATAACGTTTATGTGTCTAAGAAAATCGTCGAAAATATATATTTTCGACGTATCTATATGTAAATAGATTTTCAATGCCTAAATTTTCGACACTTAGATGCGTAAAAAATCTATATTTTTTTATGCTTAGATGCGTAAAAAATCTATATTTTTTCGATGCATCTATATGTTTAAGAAAATCGTCGAAAATAATTTTAGTGACACTTGTTTTTTTACGCTTTATAAAGCGTCTAAAATTATTTTTAAGACGCAAAAAAGTGTCTAAAAATTTCACATTTTGTGTCATTAAACTCCATATTTTGTTATAGTGTATAGGTGCTTGTTAGAGAACAAGTTTACTAAACTGACCCGATATGAGAAATTCATTTGGAATATTACTTGTATGTCTATGGAAATTCTAAAGTGTGATGATTGTATAAGTGATCCTTTGATTTGAGATCTCTAAAGTTATCTTGTATAGGGATTGTACGTTTTGATACTACTTATGACATATTCTAATAATGAGTGGTTCATTTGGTAGTCATTAGATGTAGTATAAACTATATGGAAGTAGTTGAGTGATCAAGATATGATTCATTATCCTAAAGTAATTAGGAAAATTGTTCTATTGTTCTCAATTAATATTGATTTGGAAAATCTTTGGTCAAGACAAAATGACATTTTATAAATAATTTACAAATGTCATTAATTGAATCAATAGCTAATGTCAGAGAACTAATACAATTGTACTCAAAATTGAGAAGACATTAATTACATACTCTATATCTAATTAGAAAACTGTATGATGAAAGGATTAAATTATATAGAAAAATCATACATAGAAAGGTTAGTCAAAACCACTTTGACATTTCTAAATATTTTGGTGGTCATGATTTATTGCTAAACATCAATCATGATCTATGATCATAAATTGTTTAATTGGAGAATTAAAGATAAATTAAAAGGATTTTTAATTTATCTAATTCTAATTATGAATTAGAATTAGAATTTATGATCATTGTCAACATATTTGGGAATCTAACGGATCTCACGTAAAGAATTGGTCAAAGGATATTTTAATCAAGTTGGACTTGATTGTAAATTTTGAGAAAATTTATGAGTAAAAATGAGATAGTTAATAAATAAGGGTCAATATGAAATAGTGGATCTTATTTGGGCATAATTGGTATTTAATTAGAATTATTTGTAATTTTAATTAAAGTTTAATTTTAATTAAAGTTTAATTAAAATTAAATTTTAATTTCAATTAAATTACTAAAATGTCCAAAACCTATTATAAATAGCTTAAGCTCTAATAAAGCTAACACTTTTTGCTTAACCCTCTTTATAAGAGTTACAGAATTCTCTCAACATGTTATGTGTATACCCTTAAAGGTCGAACACTTATATA
This sequence comes from Erythroxylum alaternifolium, assembly GCA_027478495.1. Taxonomy (NCBI): domain Eukaryota; kingdom Viridiplantae; phylum Streptophyta; class Magnoliopsida; order Malpighiales; family Erythroxylaceae; genus Erythroxylum; species Erythroxylum alaternifolium. The sequence goes on from JANIIA010045525.1 coordinate 1,723, forward strand.
GGTACGGTGGTTGATATGGATCAGTTTTGGAAACGATTCAAGGAATATAACAAGATAAGGATCAAGCTTCAGAATAAGGTAAGAATTACGATTCATATTTTATTATGATTTATATGTTAATCATTTTATATAATTAAAGTGATCTTAATTTTTGGAAAATCACATAGTTTTCGAGAAATCAAAATACGAAAAAGTTCTATAATTATTCTATCATAGTTGGGATTGGATCCTTCTCAATTTTTCAACAATTTCTATGTCTCACTTTAAAGTTATGAAGTTGATAGATATGGGTTAAAAAAGTCTCTCAATCACAATATCAACAAAAAAAATATCGCAGTTTGTATAGATTAATTTTATAGACTAATTTGGCCGAACTAGAGTTCCCGGTATCATAAGTGTAAGTTAGTGAGATAATATTACTGTCAATAAGCACATAACTATATTAAGTAAATGAAAGAAGAAAACAACGAAGTAGGATAAATTTGATAATATATAAACAAAATGTTTTATAATCGTCTATAATTTGCATTATATTTTGTGATCTTAATAACTCAGGAATTTATATAAGATAAACTCTGTCTTCTCATTCCTATTCAATAATTATATATACAACATTACCTAAAAATCTTTTAATCCAAAAAATATCCTAATAACAACACTTAAAAATATGCAAAATCTTTACATTCTAAATTTACATATATCCCAATACTCCCCCATCAAGTTGGTGCATATAGATTTTGAATGCACGACTTGCCAAGAAGATAGTCAAATTGACATTTGCTAAGTGCTTTCATTAGTATATATCAATAAGCTTAAAGTAACTATGAACATGTTGTGTGACAATACTCTCAGACTGAATCTACTCATGCATGTAATGACAAACGACTTTAATATGCTTAGTAAGCTTTTGGAACTAGGATTCAAGGCAATATAAAGAGTCTTTTGATTGTCATAATACAACCCCATAACCTATGTATGTTTGATCCTAAACGAGCATAATAATGCTTTGAACTACATCAACTTACAAGTCATCATAGCCATCAAACAATATTCTACTTCAATAGAGGACTATGATATTATAGTCTATTTCTTTGTCTTTCAAGAAACATGAGAATTACCCATTAGAAAAAAAAACCCTATTAATGATTACCAAGTGAGAGGATAGCTAGTCCAATCAAAATCACTAATCATATAATTGGAGATCACTGTCTGCTCGTGGCAAACTACCCTGCCTAAGATGACCCTTCAAGTAATGAACCTCTCTCAATGTTGCATCCCATTGTTCCACCTAGGGCACTTGCAAGAAATGTGTTAGAATATGCATACAATAACTCAATTTAAGTCACATATTGGTTAGCTAAATCAACTGCCCCAGTAGGATGATAAACCTTTTGGGAATATCAAGTAATTACCCAACAATCAACACAAGATGAAGATTATATTTCATAGGTAAATTAACAGGTTTAGCATTTAACAACCTAGTTTCATTGACACTATCGAGCGTATATTTGCAATAAAAAAAGAAAATTCCCTATGGATTTTTAGCCACCTCAATACCAAGGAATACTTTAACATATCTAAGTCTTTCATATAAAAACAATGACCAGGATAAAAACTTAAAAGTGGCAAAAAGTTCACCATCATTCCTAGTAATAATTAAATCATCAATATAAACAAGCACACACATAATAGCCATTGCCTTTCAAAAATTAAATAACATATAATCAGCATAGGATTGAGTGAAGCCATGTGGTTTGAGTGCCCTAGCAAGTTTAGAAAACCAATTTAAGTGGTGCCTATCTTAGGCCATATAAAGATTTGTGCAAACGACAAACCTTATATGAATAAATAGTAGCAAAGTTGGAAGGAAGTTTTATATAAACTTCCTCACTAAGATCGCGATGTAAAAAGGCATTATAAACATCTATTTTATGTAATTCCCAATTCTGTGCAACTACAAAAAAACAGGAATGTTCTCATAATTACCATCTTAGCCATAAATGTGAATGTTTAATTATAGTCTACCCCTTCTATAAGGTTATTTTCCAAAATCACCAATTCAGATTTGAATTGTTCGATTATGCAATTTGAACTGCACTTTATTTTATAAACCCATTTACACCCAATTGCCTTTTTGTGTAGGGGAAGAGTCTCGATAATCTAAGTCTCATTCTTTTCAAGTGCATCAATCTCCTCTTTCATTTCCTTTCATCATCGTGGTGTAACACACCACTACTATAGAGCATATGCCCGAACATCCAGAGGATATTCGAGAATATACCCTATGAAAATGGCATGTTAGAGTAATTACATTAACTTATTATGGCATCATATAGAACACAAGTATTCAAAAGATCAACTTTTCCTATTTCATTCACAAACATAATTTACATTATAGCATTACATTTCATAATCTATATATTTATAGTACCAAAAACATCTGAGAGTTTACTGTTGTTTTTACAAAATGTTCATGAAATGAGACAAATAAGTAAACATAATCTACTAGGCTCCTCAGATATCAGCTGACCAGACCTTTGAGCCATTCTTGATTCCAAAATTGACAGTATTAGGCTTCTACTAGAATGCCTTGGTAGTTAGGTCTCCCTTGTACCTGAAAATCAACATTGCAAATTTGATGAGTTTGCGAACTCAGTGAGTGAATCCTCATCGAAGTGCTTACTCAAGTCAAAACACAATGTACATCATATTCGATCAATCCATCACAAACAACAAACATTTCATATAATCAGTTCAAAATAATCCAATCATTTATCTTAATCATTCATATCATCAACATGTACACAAATATTGCATATCACTATATCATCACAATTCAGTAATTCTTCACAATCATTCACATGATACATGTAAGGATATATACATAGGTGCAAATGCACATGTGACTCCACTTTTATTTTTACTTTGTTATGACCGAGCGCCTATTTACTATTTCGTATTCGTTGTGGGTACCAGGATCATTTAATATCTTGTCCCATACCTATTATAGATACCAGGCTCATTAATAACTGAACCTATGGCTCTTTGTGCACATTTCTGAGCTTTAAGCTCTTTTTCACACTGTTCACTCCGGTCACAACTCCTTTATCTGATCATACATAACAATGTGATGGAATGCACCAATTCACGTAATATGCTATTCAATTCATCAAGTCTACCTAGCCTTCTATGCATGCAAAATCATCCCAAATTTAAGGTAGAAATTGGATGGTTTTCAACTATGATAAATGACAACAAGAATATAGTTCTTTAGCTATCTTAGGAAGGTAAAAGCACGATTTGGTGTGGTAATTTAGCATAACATCAAGAAGAACACATGAATGGGAGATAAAAGTAAGTTTCGGTGGTGAGAGATGAGAAGAGAAGAAGAATGAGCAAGGCTGAAACTACACCATGCAGAAACATTACATCTTGGATGCTAGATGTCAGCATATTACATTAACATATTTCGTTAAGCATGTAAGCCATTTATCCCCTTCTTAAGCTGCCAAATGTCACCTAGTTACTAGACCATTTGTCACTCAATCATTGCTGTCATTTGTCAATTAATTACCCATGCCAAATGTCACTCATTTATCTATGCCATTTGTCACTTATTTCATAGGCTTAGTCATCCTAATTTTCCATGTGTCAATTTGTCTTGCTACTTGGCATTTTTTCCTAATCTAAATATACATTTTAATTCATCACTTTTCTAATGATAACAATTAATTCCAAATTTACTACTTGTAACCAATCAAACCAAAATTTAAGACATAAATAGTACACAATTTAGATCATGATCATTTTAAACCTTTCATACCCCAAAATATGTCAATTGAGTACATATGTTATTTTTGGAATGTGTACGAATCATAATTCATATGTGTATGCTAATGATATTCATATGGGTGAAATGTAACACACCACTCTTATATAGCATATGCCCAAATGTATTAACAAATATTTGAGAACATACTTTACGAGGATGGCACGTTAAGACAATTAAATCAACTCGTTACAAATTTTTCAAACATCAAACACATTTTAAGCAAACCAATAATCATTTTGGACCATTTCATTTACTAACATATCCATTCATAAATGTCATTACATTTCAGAATTCACATATACATTATAAAATAGTTAAGAAATACAATGCTTGATACAAAAAAATTGAAAACAAGTAGGTACAACTAATCCTGACCATTAGCTCAAGTCCAAATACAGTAGCTACTTCAATTAGATTAGCTAGCTCTCTTCTAAACCTGAAAGTTAACGTTGTAATTTTGATGAGTTTTGCTGAGTGAACCATCCTTGATGTGCTCACTCATATCAAATCACAAAGACAATTGACAATCTAATTCACAAACAAATTATATAATCAAATATTGCATATCATGTCACATTTTATTATGCTTCAATGAAGACAATTTGTGTACACTATTTCACAATTCTAGTTCAAAACAGTCCAAACAATTCATTTCGATCATTCATTTATTACATATCAAAATATATATGCAAATGCATATGTAACTCCACTTTCATTGTTACTTTGTTGTGATTGAGCACATTTTTATTGTTCCGTGTCTGTTGTGGATACCAGACTCATTAATAACTATCTTGTACCTATTGTGGATATCAAGCTTATTAAATACTGAGCTTGTGGCTCTTTATGCGTATTTCTGAGCTTTAAGCTCTTTTTCACTAGTCACTTAGGTCACAACTCCTTTATCCGATCATGCATATCAATATGATGAAATGCATCATTTTTCATTATACGCAATCAGTCACTTTCATTCATTACACATAGTCATTTTCACATATTCATCAGATCTAAGTCTGACAGTCAACATTTTGTTGAGTACATGTTCAATGCATGCTTAATTGACTTTTCCCAAGTATGTATCCTTATTCACAATCCTTTACTGAACTTGTATGCTTTTAGATCATTCACTTTATAGCTTATATACTTCCATTTTTCAATTACACTTATACCTTAAGTAATCTTAAGGTATAAGCCTTAATATCATCAATAATATATTCATCAATCTTTTTCTAGCATCATATAATTACACAATATCCAATTTTTCATTCGCTCAAACTTAATTCACATCACCCATTCCTTTAGATCATAATTGCATTATAAGAACACTTTCATTCCTATGACACTCATAAATTTATAGATTTTATACACATTGATATCAACAATCCATTCCTTAAGTTATAACCTTATTTAACAACCTAAACATATCAAATACTTTATTAACTTATTCAACATCATACTAGGTTCATTTCAACCCTCAATCAAGTCTAAATGCACTAAGGTAATGTAACTTATCATTAGTTGATTCAATAATTACTTAAAAGATAACATTTCATTTTCCATGCGTTTCCCACAATCGTGGAAGCATTCCCAATGATCATGGGAGGTGTTATCTGAACATTTCACCTTCATTGCATTTCCCATGATCATGGAGGTATTCCCATAATCGTGGGATGAGCCATCCGAAATTTCCTCATCCATTCTCCTTCAAAATTTCCATATTTTAACCCTTACAAATTATATCCAACACATCTTCTTTATATTTCATTATTTAGACTTCATTTTGTTATCATTTTCACCTCAATTCCATCTCAAAATCATCCATGTTACAATTCATAATCTATTGTTGATCATGTATACAAAAATAGAACACAAATGCATACATTTATTCATCAACATTCCAGCAGACTTCATACACCCTTAACACCATCAATCCATCCCTATATGATCATCATAAATATTATGCTACATATATCACAAGAAGTCAATGGTCCATTTACTTGATTAACTCCAAAGCTTCTTTAAATCATCTATAACCTAGCTCCTCCAAGCTTACATAATCAACAAACTTTCAAGATAGAATAGGTTAGGTTTTTATCAACAAGATGAAGACAACTAAATATTGTAGTGATAAAACAAAGCATTATGGTAAGAACTCAAAATAGTGGGTGTGGGGGTTGAGAATGTCGTAACTTGAGAGAAGAAAGAAGATAACATATAGCAAAAGTAGAAATGAAAGAAAAAGATGGTCTTTCATATGGATATAACGTGATAGGTATGTGGTGAGTGTCAATGACACTTGTCATTTAAAAACACTTGCCACATGTCCTCTTCTTCTCATAAACTGTAAGCATGAGATATTTAGAGTTAACATGTGGATGCTTACTAAGAGTAGTAAGTACATTGGATAACTCGTTATGAGATTATCATGTGGATGATCTATCAAATGTCAGTGATTAATCTCATTATAACAATGGTGCAAATATCCTTAAACTTAAGGTACTCAAGGATATTTTGGATACTGATCCTGTGCTTTGACACCATTCCTTGTTTCCTCAAGATGAAGTTGCTCATAGGGTGGTAATTAGGTGTAGCTATTGTATTTGAAGGTAATTAGGTAGCCAATAAAGGATTCACCACTATTGACATAAGGAGATGATACCCACAACGTCTTTTTGAGGTCATTACTCAGGAGACTCTGGCCAAATCAATTCTGTGCCATGAAGAGAGTCTTCCATGAAACATAGAGTAATGAGATCCCTAGGATAAGAACTAACTTCAATTGGACTAGATCTGACTATAGAGTAATGAGATCCCTAGGACAAGAACTAAGATCACTTAGACTAGATCTGACATAGCCAGTTTAGTGGGAGTTGACACATAGCCCATACTCTGAACCAAGTGAGGTATAAGATGGTGAAAGGATGAATTGCATGGTAATTGACTATGGAAAGGTTTGTAAGTATGATAATTAACTATCGAAGAGTTCGAGTGTTAGTCTACTTACATTCCAGTAAATTAGTATCATGAAACCCTTCATGATATGTTCAGATTAAGAGTTAATTCAAGTGACCAAAATAACTGGGAGCCTAAAGGGCACACAAATAAAAGATTGGATGAAAAACAAAGTGTGCATGTCCGTCAATTAAGCAAGCGATGATCAGGTGGCACATAAGTGACTTCTTGACTTATGTACACACGAATTTTTGCCCAAAAACACACTCAACAGAGAGTCAGTTATTCACTTATGTACACACAAACTTTTACCCAAAAACACACTCAGTAGAGAGGCTAAGGGTCTAGAAGAGTTCTTCAAGTTAAGAGGAGTGATCTTGAGATTTATTCTTACAATTTTAAGCAATTGTTCCATGAGATTAATTTTATGTAACTTAGTTTTGATCTAACTCTCACTCGAGTATCTATTTGAACTCATCTTGTTTGGTGCTCTGACCACCCTTACACACTGATTTTTCTTCATCTTTATGTGTGAATGAACCCAAGTTAATTACATAAATTGGCGACATTTTCATGACTTTTGCTACACTTTTTGACTCCTATCTCTAGCTTTTATGCTTAAATTGATTCTTGGGTGTGAGCTTTTATTTTATGTAGTTTGAAGGTAAAAATTGTTACAAATCAGAATTCATTGCACTAATTAATTTTCTGAGAACAATTGATACTGCAAACTACCATTTTTTTTATTGTAGGAGACTCAAGGAAAAGGAAGTCAAGAAGAAGATGTGGAATGAAAGAAGGCTGAAGTGAAGTCAACGAGAGAATGAGGCGCAACAGGAAGTTCACCGGGGCGAAGTGGATCTGTCGTCGTGACAAAACATACAGAATCCAAGCTGAACTTTCGGGAAAAGTTTGACGCGGTGAAGATTAATTCTTTCACCGCGACAAAGGAACCAGCAACAGAGCAAAACCTTTTAGGAAAAGTTTGCCAGAGCGAAGCTTCAAAAACCCAGACCAATTTCGAAAAAATCACCCACTGTGTGACCTGACCCAACATCCTTCGTTTAAAAACCTACCAAATTAGGTTGTAGTCGACAGAACAAAAAAAGAAAAACACAATTTTGAGCAAGCTTACAGAGGATACACACACTCACGGCTCTTCCTCCACTTGACCATCATCAATCACTTCCTTCCGTTTTTCTATCACCACGTTCATTATCTTCTGTTGCTGCATGGATGCTCTTGGTGGGTTTTCGGTTGTGAGTTCTCCCAAAGCAATGCTTGGCTAAGCATCATTTCCTCTTGAAGATGTAACAATGGCTTGAGTTCAATGGGCTTCAAAGGGGAATAGTTTGTTCATATTTAACTACATTGTTGTGGACTCCTTAGTTAGGATTTATTATTCTTTGTAGTTGGATTTTCTTGATTATATTTTAATCAAGTGATGAACAATGTATTGTGTTATTAGGTTTGTCGATGCAGAACTTGGAGCTTGAATATATGAAGTCTCATATATGTCATTTCGTGATTTTGTTAATTCTCTTTTATCTACCGATTTGTGTTTGATATTGAGATGATACTTGATCACCAAATTGACCATTTGCATTAACTTACCCTTGGCACTCACTAAGATGCATTCAACAAGGTTTTAAGAAATGGAGTTCATTGATTAAAACCTTGGACTTAAAGAGTTCTTTAAGGTTTGTCATTTGGAAACTTAGTGATTTTTACTCCCATAAGGATTTATTTTGAACTATGATAGCCAAAGCTCATTTTTCAAGAGGATTTTATCATATTTTATCACTGTTTTTACTTTCGATTTCTTATTCCCAAAAATCCAAAAATATCTTTTTACACACTTCCCTTTCAATTAGTTTAATTTTGTTAGTTCTCAAAAGAACCAAAACCCCTTTCCTAACTAGTTTAGTTGCATTTCATGACCTTTAGACTAGCTTAGACCCATTGCATTAGGTTCCAATTAAGTGAGACGACCCGAGGTTGCATCCTATATTGCAATCCTTGGAATTCAATTTTTGATTAGACCTCCAAAGGTAAAATCGAAAGATGAAGCGGATCAATAACCTATTTGCTACTTGTACCATTCCTTCATGACAATTACAGATCATTGAATTCCTAGATAGCGATAAAATAATCAATATTAAATTAAAATTTCAGATTAATCGAATATTAATCATTCATGAAATATGAGAACTCAAAACAATAAATACTTGAATTAAAATGTGAATAAAAGTTTAGAACACAAAAACTCACAAGTTTATAACTGGAGTTTTGAATCCTTTTGAATCAGAAAGATTGAATTTAGCCACATATAGCTTTTTCTCTAATAATAAAAATAGAAGAAAGATAAAAAAATAGTGAAAAGCATAAGAAGAGATAACCTTTTTCTGTTGTGAGGAATGTCCCTTTTATAGGTTTTGTAATCCAATCTTGATTTAACTCTAACTTGTAAAGATGTCTATCTGAACAAATTCAAATTCCTACATGATAAGGATAAGGTGAAGTCTTCCAATCAAACTCCAACTCTTTAAGTAATCAATTTTATCCATCGCAGTAATCTTTTCACTTTATCCAAAACTTTGTAATTATCGCTAATAATGTCCCAATTTGATGCAATCTCTACTCTTCATCTCCTAAAACAAAATAAACATTAATTTTAATATTTAAGCATAAAAATAAATTCAAAACAAAAGAGATAATATCAAATAATACATCAAGATGAGATCTAATCACCTATATATATATATATACACACAACCACTAAAAAAATTTCCTATGTATATACACACAAGGGTAAAAAAATTTTTACCATATATATGCACATATAACAAACCAAAATTTTCCTATATATATATACAGAAATGGAAAACAAAATTTTTAAATATATATATATATACCTATGGTCACCAAATTTTTTTCCTATATAAATACATAAATGACCACTAAACACGTAGTCAAAAAAAATTCTTCTTATAAATATACATATATATTTTCCTATATACATATACATATAAGGCCATCGAAATTTTCTTTTATATATACATACACAAGACCATCAATTTTTCCCTATATATGTAAAGACAATGCCACAAAATT
>JANIIA010045535.1:0-11617 GCA_027478495.1 Erythroxylum alaternifolium
AATGCATGTACAATTATTTTCATGTGCAAAAAATTCAATATTCACGTGTAGGTGCATATCATATAATGCATGAGCATGAAATGCATTTTCTAATTTCTTAATAATCTCTCATATTTACTACTCTAGCCTCAACATGAGTAACGGGATGTACAGTCTTACCATTTTTTACACACTCAAGTGAGAGCATAAGGGCTCTAGAAGAGTTCTAGAATGAGAGAGAGGTATCAAGAGTCTTATTCTTGCAATTTATGTAATTGTTGCATGAATCAAAGTGCACGCAACAAGAATCTTGATCTATCTTCTATCATTTTGAGCATCTACTAGAACTCATCAAGTTTGGTGCTTAAATCACCCTTATACATTGTTTCTTCTTGATCTTTAAGTGTTCTTGGGTGATAAAGGAAGTGTTTGGTGTTTGTAACAACCCAAACAAGGAGAAGAAACAAGAAAGGAGAAGAAACAAAAGGTAAAAATGTTTTATATTTTATGTTCTTTACATATCCATGCATGCATGTATGATTTCGTATTTTTCGGGTTATTATAATGTTGGAACCTAGATTCTGACACCTGCTGCATTCTCATGCATATGATGCATGCATCCATGGCAACCAACATCTCATAACTTAATTACCTCTCTTTATGGATTTCCATTATGAGCTGTGTGACTGCTCAGTTTAATTATGTTTTGTTGAAATTCACTTGTGCATTTTTTATTTCTTTTTATTCTTTTCTTTAAGCCTTAGACAACTTAGGATTAGACTAGTACCCTCCTCATGGGATCTACCTTTCAATACTACAAAGTACAACCCGTGCGCTTGTGGTTATTGAGGGTTTTATAAATTGTAAAACTTGCTCAACAGGGTGTAAGTATAAATCTTATGCCTTTGTCGACCTTTGGGAAATTCAGACTCGACAATGTGAAGCTAACTTTAATGCTTATTTAGTTGGAAGATCAATTCATAAAGAAACTATTTGGCATGGTGGAGGATGTTATCGTAAAGGTGGACAATTTCTTTATTCCTATAGATTTCGTCGCATTAGATTTTGAAGAAGATAAGAACTGTCCATTAATCCCTTCATGAGCATCAGAAAATCATTGATAGACGTTTTTGAAGGCAAATTGCTTCTTTGAATTAGTGATAGGCATGTGGAGTTTAGTATGAACAAAGACTTGAAACATCCAAAAGAAATCAGCTTTTATATGAAAGTAGAAAAAATGTATGAGTATATCAAAGCATAAGAGAAGGGCTACTTTGAAAAAGTAAGTTATAAGGAATAGGTGAAAAAAGATATAAAGTTTGATGACTATATATAATTCCTTCTTGAGAAGTTAAAATAGAATAGTGGAGGAGGGTGATTGCAAAAGAAGATGAGTAATTCACCCTCCTACAATACAAACTGTTTGATTCCATCAAATACTAAGGGGATTTCATCATTCCTGATTATGTTGACAGCTTGTTATCAAAAAGGACATTATTAAAATTACTTGAAATTTTTAATTTGATTGATCATGCCCCTTTTAGTATCTCACAACATATAGCTTATTTACAAGCTACTAAACTGATACTAACCAAAATGGGTAGAAGCACGCCACCCATTTCGATTGAGTTAAGGCAAGCCACCATCTCAATTAAGTTGAAGCAAGCCACTAATAATTGACCCTAGTTGAGTTTTGAAGGATGTAAGGTCAAGGTAATGACTATAACTTACATGTTCAATAATTAAATTGCAAACATTTCGATAGTTAGGTTTGTTTTGAATTCTAAAATTAAGTTTTTAATTACAATGATTTGGAATAGTTTGGATTGCTAATTTTCTTATTCTTTCTGAATCAATTATAAGTTAAGGAAGCAAGCTCAGGGGTCAAGCTAATAAACAAAAGATGATGAAAAGGAAGGTTAGGAGAAGGTCCTTAATTTGGTTTATGATAATAATTTAATTTTGAAGGAGATGATGCAAGAACAACGACGACAACAATATGACATCTAGATGATTTACAAATAATTCGTTGCTTAAGGTGTTCCAATTTCATCTTTAACGCTGTTACCATATCAATCACCTCAATGAGTTTCATGCTCTTACCTTTTATCTATGATATGCCTTGTTATTTTTATCTATGTGGTGTTTATTTTCTCATATTGAGGACAATGTATTGTCTAAGTATAGGGAGGTTTGCATTGACATTATCGTCATGAGTGTAAATTTTACGTACCATATTGTTAGTTTTTGATTTCATTGACATTATGTAAGCAAATGCATGAACTGTGTGAATGTGTCAATGGAAATAACTTAATTGTGTGAGCATATGTGTTAATTGTGTGAATGTGTCAATGTAAAGACATATTAGCTTGTAAATTTTATGTTTTAAGTATCTTTGGTTAAATATGCATATTAATTAGGATATGACGTTAGTTTGTTCACCTTAGGAAATTGTTATATACATTTATAATTATAAGTCAACTGAATGAGTTAGCGTCATTAGTAATCTTTCATGAGGAAGATTGACTAAAAAGAAATGAGGTAGGTTATGTTAAATTAAGTAAAAAAAATATGTGTATCATAAATAATAACTATTCTTTTAGCCCTTGGGTTATGAATAAAGCTAGAACCTAGTTGGGAATGTGATATAGTTGAGTAATCGGGGAAATTCACGACAAAGTGTTTGTTTTCACGTCAAAAGGTAAAAATGAAATTTTAACTATGAGTAATTGGGGACATTCATGACAAGGGGTTTACCTTCACATCAAAGGACTAGGTTAACGTTAAAGAAAATTAAAAAGTGATGTTTTAATGAATGAATCCTATTGATCTTTAAAAATAGCCAAAAGTTTCAAGAAAGGTTACTTAGTGATAGTTGCAATTTTAGTTGATTACTAATTATTAATTTATATCTACAAGTTCCATAAGTGAATGAATATGATGTTAATGTCTTAATTAGTATGTATATTCATTCTAAAGTGCTTAGCCATGAAATGCATAGGTTAATATGTTGGCACAACTTGAATGAGTGAAGTTTGTGGTTAAATTGATTTCATGAAGCTAGATGCCATTGTCTCATTAGTGCAATTGGTATGAATGTATATGATTATGTTTGTTTTTTTTGAATTTAGTTTTGCTTTTGTTTTTGTTTGAGGACAAGCAAAAGTTTAAATGTGGGGATGTTGATAGGTGTAGTTTATACTATATTTTAATAGGTGTTTTAGTGTGTTTATAAGTGTATATTATATGCTTATTGCATGTTTAGGCCTAGAATTATGTTAATGTGATTGTTTGTTTATGTTTTAAGTGTCATGTGGTTTAGAGCATGATTTTGGATCTTAATCTTATGTTTATTGAGGTATTTGATATGTTTGTTAGTGATGGAAACCAGATAAGTGAAGAATAAAGGAAGCTGGAATGTGTATGGGTTATATGGTAGGGTTATAATCGTGCATACAATATCACGGTCGTGATAAAAGGTTTTTCTCCAGGGTTATGATCGTGCATGCAATGTCATGATCGTGACAAAAGGTTTTTCTCCAATGTCACAATCATGACACCTATATCATGAACGTGACAGACACTTCACAGACGTGCAATTTTTCATCTGTTTTGAAGTTGAGTGGCGTTCCATGAATCTCTAGAATGGCTTGTTTGTGAGTAGATGCCTTACGCAAAATATGAGGTTTTTTCAATAGTAGAAAAAATATCGCATAGAATGAGATTGATGGGCAATTAATCAATAAGATCAACTACACTTCGATGGTTAACAACCATCTACTTCTTTGAAACACTTAGAACCAAATGACTTAGGTAAACTCTAGAATTAACCCTAATACCTTAGCTACTATAAAAGAACATAAAACACTTTAGAAAATGTAGCCACCATTTTACTAAATTATATCAAACAAAGAGGATCAAGAAGAACATTAGAGCTTTCCAGATTTCTATGTTCAGTTCCAAATTAAGGTTTTCTTTCTTTCTTTTTGTTATTTTCATTAAACTTGATGTGCAAACTAGATTTGAAGATATTGTTTACGTTTATGATGTTTTAAATTTCCAACTCAAAAATTAGGCTTATTTTCATATGCATTAGGGAAGGTTTACTCAAAGGAAGTCCAAGTTATAGCCTAAGGTAGATGGACCTTTCCAAGTTTAGTGAAGATCAATGAAAGTGCCAACGAACTAGATTTTCTGAGTAAGATAATAAGAGTGCTACTTTTAATATTGCTAATTTATTTTTGGATGATGTAGATGATTCAAAGATGAATACTTTTAAGGAGCGAGGAATGATGGAGAGCAACTTGCACCAGTACCTATTTCTAACCATTCTTATAATCCTTTGCAACGAATTAGAGGTCAAATTACTATATATGAAGATAGTTTTATAAGGATTAATCATAGAGAAATGAGGATGTTTGAGATGAATAAGATACATTTCCAAGACTAATCAATTTTCTACATCTTGTGGAAGATGGAATGTGCTTAATACATGAATAAAAAACTTGGAGAATAGGTAACAACATGAATAACAAACAAAGTGAGATAACATCTAAGTTAACTCACAGTACGCTCCAGATAGCTATTGCCTCGATGAACCGGTAATGTCTGGATGTTGACATTCGACCTGAGCGTCTTAACTATGCAATACACACATTTACACATTACTAAATTGCTCAACCATATCAGTACTTAATCATACATATGTGTATATGTATTATGTTCAATGCACACTTAATGACTTTCCTGGGCGTGTGTCCTTAAATCATAAGTCTTGATCGTTCAAACAGTTTACACTTAGGTTTATACCTCAATTGTCCATATAAACATATCAAACATTTAATCACTTATTCATCCTCAAATTAGGTTCATTTCAAGCCTCATTTAAGTATAAATACACTATAGGAAAGTACCTTAGTATTAGTTGTTTCAAATATCACTCAAAAGACAACATTTCACTCTTTTTGCTAGCCTACGATCTTGGTGAACCTTCTCATGATCGTGACAGAAGCTTGTGCAATAGGCCACAACTGTGGGAACTATGCCATGTAACAGGACATGATCGTTCACTTAAGGGCACGATCGTGCACTACATAATTTCCCTTAATTCTGCACAAATGTATCCAACTTATACACAAACCAAACACTTGAAATTTTCCAAAATTCACGTTCAATATGGAACCTCATTTAGACCTAAATTATGCTCCAATTCCTCGTCAATATCATCTCCAATTCCAGCTCAAAATTATTCAATTGATAGCTCATAAATCACGGTCTTTCATGGATCAGAAATCAATACAGAAAACTATCATTCATTATCATGCATATAGTCCTAGTTCTTTCTCAATTCAAGAACACTATATTAACATGTTTCTTTAGCATAAATTTACCTTCTTTATACATCAAATTCCAGTCCAATTCATCCATATAATAACCTATTCTCCATGGTTTTCATACACTAAGAACAAGCATAAAAACTTCTAAGTTCATTCAACACATTCTAACACACTTCGCCATCATCATCATATACATTTCGCTCCAATTCAAGCATCATTCTCATACTATTAAACATGCCATCAGAATTAGATTTCTACTTACTTATTAGGATTCCATTTTAGCTCAAAACTTCATATTAAACTAGCCCTCCATTTATGCATGATTCACCACAAACTTAAGGTGAAAACAGGTTGACTTTCAGCAGCAAGATGAAGGTAACAATAAGCTAGTTTCTTGGCTATTTTATGAAGGATTAAAGTGTGGATATCATGTAACAATTTAGCTAGGGTTCAAACAAAATACAGAAAGAAGATAGGAGAAATTTTAGTGAAGTAAGGAGGAGACAGTAGAAACTATCCTTGCTATAACTTTCCTCACTAGATGTTAGGTGTCTTAATTTGGTCAAGACATTTGCCACATAGCATGTAAGCCATTTGCCAACTGAATATGCTGCTATTTATCCACTTCTTAAGTTTCTATATGTCACCTTGTATATAGTCCACATGTCACACAATAATTGGTCCATTTGTCATCTAATTACTAGTCCATTTGTCACTCATTTAACTATACCAAATGTCACTCAATTATAGGCTTAGTAACCCTAATTTTTCATATATCAATTTATCTTACCACTTGGAATTTTTTCCTAATCCAAATATACATCTTAATTCATCACTCTCCCATTTAATAACAATTAATTCCAAATTACTGATTGGAATCCAATTAAACTAAAATTCAAGACATAACAATTCACAATTCACATTATAATCATTTTAAATAACCACAGAATATGTCAATTGAGTGCATGTACTATCTTTGTAATGTGTACAAATTATAATTCATATGTATATGCTAATGATATGTATGTAAATGAAATGCATTTTCATAAATTCTCAATACTATCACTCATGTGAAATGATCTAAGGTTATAACCCTAAATATGTTCCAAAAATAGGATATTACAATTCTCCCCCCTTTAAGAAATTTTGTCCTCAAAATTCTTACTTGATTAATCAAACAGATGGGGGTATTGATTCCTTATGTTCTCTTCCATTTCCTATGTAGCTTCTTCTCTCGAATGATTCCTCCAAAGGAATTTAACCAATAGGATTATGCAGTTTCTTAATTGTTTATTCTGATAACCCTCTATTTTAACTGGTTCTTAAATATAACTTAGATTACTCGCAATTTCAATATCCTGAGTTGGAAATATATGTGTAAGATTAGATCGATATCTTCTGAGCATACTGGCATGGAACTCATTATGTATCTAAGTCATTTCAGCAGGTAGTGCTAACTTATAAGTCAATGGTCCAACTCTCTCTATAATCTCATTTGGAACAATGTATCTAAGGTTGAGCTTACCCTCCCATGCTCCTTGAAACTCCAAAACAAAAGCTTTGAGCATATCCTCAATGATTTTAATAGTCCTCTCACTCTGTCTGTCAGTCTAAGGATGAAATGTTATACTGAAGTTCAACCTTGTACCCAAAGTTGTCTGTAAACTTCCCTAAAATCTTGAAGTTAATATGAGATCTTTATCTGATACAATTGACATTGGGCCCCCATGTAATCTCATTATCTCATTTTCATATCTTCGAGCTAACTTATCCAGTGTATTGTTCTCCCTTATAGGTAAGAAATGGGTTAATTTTGTCAGTTTGTCTACAAGGACCCATATGGCATCATGTTGCCTCGGAGTCCTTAGCAAACTTGTAATAAAAACTATAGTGATTCTCTCCCATTTCCACTCTGAAATAGGCAATGGTTATAACTTCCCAACTGGAGCCTGATGCTCTGCCATAATTTATTGACAAGTCAAACACTGAACAACATATTTAGGCACTTGCTTCTTAATCACTAGCCATCAGAAATGTTGTTTTAGCGTATTATACATCTTGGTAGTACCAAGATGCATAGTATAGGCTACTATGCGTGTTTCCTCCAGAATCTCTTTTCTCAATTCATCCATATCAGGTACATATAATCTCTATTTCAAACACAGTGTCTCATCTCTCAATTCAAATTTAGAATTCGAATTCACTTTCAACTTCTCAATAACCTTCACAAATTCTAGTTCCTTACTTTGGGCCTTTTTAATCCTTTCATGTAACATCGATCTAAGCTTCAATGTGACCAACAGTGCTTCATTCTGCCCAAATTTAGCTCAACATTCAATTCTCTCAATTGGACTAGGTTTTATAACCTTGATGTCTAAACTTACGCTACATTGTTATCAAATTTCCTACTTAATACATCAGCTACCATATTAGCTTTACCAGGATGATACTCAATTGTACAATCATAATCTTTCAACAATTATATCCATCGTCTCTGTCTCATATTCAACTCTTTTTGACTCAATAGATACCTAAAACTTTTATGATCGATGAATATCTGGAATGTCTCTCTATATAGATAATGTCTCTAAGTCTTCAAAGCAAATACTACTGCAGCAAGCTCTAAATTATGAATCGGTAATTGAATTCATTAGACCTTAATTGTCTCGATGCATATGCAATCACTCTGCTGTGCTACATTAGAACACATCCTAATCCCTAGTATGAAGCATCACCATACACATCATAACCTTCAGAACTAAATGGAATAGCTAACAACGGTACCGTAGTTAATCGATGCTTGAGCTCCTCAAAACTCCTTTGACATTCATTAGTCCATCTGAATGGTATATTCTTCCTTAAAAGCTTTGTCAAAGGGGCCCTCAATAAACCTACTGTAGTATCTTGCCAATCTAAGAAAACTCTATATCTTATACACATTTCTAGGATCTTCCCACTTCATCACTGCTTTTACTTTCCTTAGGTCAACTTGTATGCCCTGTTTAGATATGATATGACCCAAAAATACTACTTAATCTAAGCCAAAATTCACATTTACTAAACTTGACATACAATTGCTTCTCTCTCGTTATCTATAGGACCAACCTCAAATGCGCAGAATGTTCCTCTTTGATTTTCGAATACACCAAAATATCATCAATAAATACAATGACAAAATGATCTAAATAAGGTTGGAATACCTTATTCATCAAAGCCATAAAAGCACCTAGAGCATTTGTCAACCCAAAAGGCATCACCAAAAACTCAAAGTGCCTATATCTTATCCTGAATGCACTCTTAGGTATACCAACTTTAGTTATCTTTAACTGATAATACCCTAACCTCAAATCAAGTTTAGTGAACACCTGAGCTCCCTGTAATTGATCAACCAAATCGTCTATCCTTGCAAAGGATACTTATTCTTAACTATCACCTGATTCAACTGTCTATAGTCAATACATAATCTCCAAGTTCCATCCTTCTTCTTTACAAATAAGACTGTAGGCTCCCTAACGTGACACATTTGGTCTAATAAAACCCTTATGCAACAAATCCTACAACTGAGGCTTAAGTTCCTTCAGTTCCACAGGTGCCATCCTATATAGAGGAATTGATATAGGAGTAATACTTGGAACAAAGTCAATGGTAAACTCTGCTTCCCTTTATAGGGGTAAACCCAATAATTCAATAGGGAACACATCCAGAAAATCCATAACAATAGGAATATTTTGAATGGTCTGTTCATTCCAAATATTAGCTACATAGGCTAAGTAAGCCTCACATCCACCTCTAATCAATCTTAAACCATTCATTAAGGAAATTAATCTGGTTGGCACTGCTTGACTAACCCCTAGAAATATTACTTTCTTCTGAGTGGGAGATTTAATAGTTACTTCCTTAGTGTAACAGTTCATCACAGCCCTATGTGCAGTAAGCCATCCATAACTAGAATAAAGTCTATCTTTTTCAACTAAAATACTATCAAATCGACCTTTAACTTCGCCTAATCAATCCAAATGATACACTTTTTACATACCTCTCCAATCACTGCAGTATTACGTACTGGTGTACTTACCGCTAGGTCACATTTCAACATCTCTCTCTCACATTATAGTTTAGATGCTAGATTTGGTGTGATGAATGAATGTGTAGATCCTAGATCTACTAATGTAAATGCTTTAAAATTAAATACGTTCAACACACCTGCTACCACATCTGGGGAGTTTTGTTCCTCCTATCTATTGATGGCATAGATCCTAGCCTAAGACTATAGTTGATTACTCCGCACTTTAGTGTTGACACTAGGCCCTGTTGAATGTGTTCTGCCTTTACCTCTACCTCTCTGTCTTGCTCCACCGTCTCTACTCTGTTGGACAGTCATTTCAGTCACTGATCCTCCTCTTATTCAAGATTGGGGTCCCAAAGTCTCGAGACAATCTCTAATTTGGTGTTCAAAAGAGCTGCAACAAAAATAAGCTCCTGATAAATTCCAACATTCCCACTACATTTCTTCTCACATTGTTCACAATTAGACATCTGTCTAGATACTGTACCTTAACCACTACTAGCTTGTATAAAACTGGCCCTCGGTTTATATCCCGATTGTTTTGATTTGGTCTGAGGCCAGAACGATCTATTATGGAGTTTACTAAACCTTCTACTAGAATCAGCTTGGGACTCACCCTGCCTCTTCATTCTAGACTCCTGTTTGTATTCTCCTTGCCTATCTTTCAACAATTGTTCTATTTGGATTGAGGCAGCTCTCAACTTAGTAAAACTGCTCAAATTTGTAATAGCTAACCTCGTCCTTATCTCTATATTCAGCATATCTTCAAACTGTTTACATTTGTCCTCCTCAGTCGGTATTAAGGTAGTAATATACCCCATCAACTCATTTAACCGTATCTTGTATTCAACTACTATAAAATTGTCCTATTTCAGATCCAGAAACTCCATCTTCTTATCTAGGTAGATCTTGGGTATATAATTCTCTTTAAAAACCTTCGAAAAATCTTCCCATGTCAAACTACAAGTTATGGTGGTACTCCCAAGAATAGTCTTCCACCATTGATATTTTGGACCTTACAGTAGTGAAACTACATAGTCAAATCTTTCATTTAACTCACAGTCTATCTGGTCAAATACCCTTTCAGTTCTCCCTAACCATCCTTCTACCTCAGTAGGGTTTGTATTTCCGTAGAAGTCCACAGCCCCTTGCTTTCTAAGCTTATCATATCTCCTCTCCTTTCTCTCAGGAATTCTTGGAGGCATTTAATCAAACTGAGGTACTGGAGACTTTCTATTGGCTCCTACAGACTTTAGGTCAGCTGATTCTCCAATTTGATCACCTATAGCGAATAACCTATATCAAACATGTGGGATACATCCCACTCTCATTTGACGCATGTCCAAGCGACCCTAGGACGAATGTTCATATGCCCGACAGAAATGGCATGTTAACTATTCCATTTTTACAACATTGCATGGCATCATAATTAAATCATAACTAACATAATGTTTTAAATCCCAAAATTTCTCATTTCATTTCATAAACCCTAATTTACAATGTATCATTATATCTATCATCTATGTTTATACAATATCAACCTATCAGAGTCCATAGATCTATCTACAAAGTATGCTACATACATGAGGAAGTAATAAAAATTAAGACTAATCCTTTAGTCCCAGTTGACCAATCCTTGAGCCATGTCTCCTATCCAAAAGTTGCACAAAATCTCTTCTAAGGAATCTTAGAAGCTAAGTCGTCACTCTCTCAAACCTAAAAATGTCATTGTTGCAATTTGGTTGAGTTTTGCGATTGAGTAACCATCATTGATGGTTCACTCTTATCATGCAACACAACAATTTATGTTATCAAATAATTCATATCATCTCGATTATCATCATGTAATATCACGAAGCACTTTTTTCATGATTGTCAGATTTCAGAAATCCACACAATTTTTCATTTCATTGCAATCATGCAAAACATTTTCATCGATAAGCTTTCATATATTTCATACAAGTTCTCAAAACATTGCAATTGTTCAATTTATTCATATCATATGTGTATGCAATGTTTATGAAACTCAAATTTGCAAAATTTTCTGAAATTTTTGAAATGTCACCAAAAATGCTAAATTAATTCTAATACACATCAATTTAATTTTCAAGGAAAAATCCATAATTTGCATTGTAATTGCATTAAAAACACTTATACCTGAAAAATGTCAATGAATGCATATACAATTATTTTAATGAGTATCAACATTATTCATGTGTATGAGTATGCCATATGA
>JANIIA010045594.1:0-11615 GCA_027478495.1 Erythroxylum alaternifolium
GGTAATGAGGTGTTACAATTATACTTTGCTACAAGTAATTTGATAATTGTTGGATTTGTGTTTTTGTAGAGTTCACATAAATTTAGTGATAATATGACTAAATCAAATAATTTAAGTTACTCAATTCAAAGACTACACAACTTTTATATTATTACTGATTTTGCATCTAGAAATGCACGGATAAATTATTTTTCATAAATTATGATCCTCTGTGTATTTGTTAGTATAATTATCTTAGTATTTTGCAGTCTAATATTATAGTTTGATTGCTGCTATTGCTATTTTGTTGTTATTATTGCTATTTTATTAGCTGATATTATGATCATTTAATATTTGGTTTAGTATGTAGACTTATAAATTGAGTCATTTATGTTTCATACAAACATGTAAACTTTAAGTTTACATATTTATATATTGTCAATTTATTGAGGCTCTTTTTTTAATTTCACCTAGAACTTATAAAACAATAGGAGCGACCCTGCCTGAGTTGTTCAATTTAAAAAAACATTTTATAGTTTAATTTTAAAAAATTATTTTTAAAAAATTGGTGTGATTGACTCGGCTCGTTGCCGTCCCTACTAAACATGTATAATGAGTAGTTGTTTTTGTCATTCTTATTCTTATTTTTATTTTAATTCTTTTAATATTAATTACCAAACGGAGACCTAAAAGTTTTAGAGTTACTTTATTTCGATTTCTGAAAAAAAATTGTTTTCTGTTTTAGAAGGAGAAAGAGAGGGTACAATAACCTTGCAACATTATTTTAATGGAGAATATATTTTACAGCCAGCTGAATTTTATAAAAAGACAATTTTCAGTGGCTTTCTGTTGTATTCAACGTAAGTTGATGCGTTATACTTAGCTCCCATTCTATAAAGTTGGATTGTTTGTATCTTTACGGTACTAGCGGCTTCCATGCTCCATCTCATTATTGGATGTGTTGGGATATCAAATAAGTGGATTATGCTAAAAGGTTGGGATGCTTATTAAATGTTGAAGGTCCACTGGATCGGTCTAAATGAGAATATTAAAACTACGAAGGCCCAAGGGCCGAGCATTCTTCTTCTAAACTTCGTATAAAAAGTCCCAAAGTTTCCGCACACGGCACACACATACACATACAAAAGAAGAAAATTACTAGCAGGAAGGAATTGACAGGTCCAGATTTTACGGAGACTAGGTTGAATTTATTGGTAATATAGTTGTTGAAAAGGTTAGGCTTTGAAGGTCTGATCATTCAAAGGCTTAAGCAAGCCATAAGTAATTGCCATTGCAAATTCGATCCATCCCACAACGAGTACTCTTACAGCTGATTTCCTAGCAGACGAGCCACCAAGATGAGTTCCAACTGCACCAAACAAACCTAGGGCTAGAGGTGCAACCATAACAAAGACACTTCTTATTAGGTTTTGAGAAACGATAATAGCAGGGACCAAAGACACCAATGCCCAAAAAGAAATGCCAAAGCTGACGCTGCTGCAGCTTTATAGGTTTGTCGGCACCTCATCATCATCATCGTTATTATTATGATTTATTTTGTTACCTTCCTGATCCTGAAATGTTATAGGAATCCTCGTTATATCTTCTTGAATCACCTTCATTCTAGGAGAACTTCGAGCAAATTACTCCTAGAGACAACTTGGACGTCATGAATTTGTTGGAAGGGTACCGGGCAGTTTCCGTTTCTAAAGATGACGAGGGCGTCAGAACAAGCTGATGATCCACCACTTCCACTGTTATTTCTTCCTTTGGGGTAGACGTGGCAGGTGTAACTGGACTAATATGATCATCGTGATTTTGCTGCATCATCGTATTGTCATGATTATAAGCAGCCGCTTTCTCGATATCTTTCTGCGGCGAGACTGAAACAAATTCTCCAGTGGCCATACTACACGCACCTGCAAGGGCTCCAGCTACTCCTGATACCACAATGGATCTTCTATCTTCATACACTGCGCCTACACCAAGCATCAGAAACGTTGCTGAAAGCAAACCATCATTTGCTCCCAGAATGGCTGCTCGCAGCCATTGAGCTCGTTGCAGTCTTATTAGTACCTTCTCATTGTCACGCTTCTTCATCATCATCATATCCTTGTCCCTATGGATATCACTGACGCTGTAAGTTTCAGACATCTTTAATCAATTCCTTTGTAAAAGAAAGATCCAACTCTCAGGGAAGCTAGCTAGGTAGAAGCAAATATAAAAGCCGAGGGAATTGTAAATGCGGTGTGGCTTCTTGTTTGTGACACGCATGAAGCACGTGGACTGTATACGTCTTTAACAAGGTCAGGACTCGCATAGGGTATACCGACGTGTGCTTTCCTAGGAAGTACAGAAATGCATCCACCACAAAGAGATGCTTAGTTACTACCGTAAAAAAGTTACGGTACTAGTTTGAACTTACTGATGCCTCCTCATTGTTTCCAGAGTGAATAATTATCTATGGACTTATTGTTTTGGACTTACTGATACCTCCTCATTGTCTCCAAAGTAAATAATTATCTGTGGACTTATTGTTTTGGATTGACAGGAAGTTGATATATATCATCTGCCAGCATCTTGTCAGCTACCAATATACAAAGTCCCACAGGTTGGAAATTGCCTTTACCTCTTACTGTAGAAGAAATGTCTCAGAAGATTCAGAAGCTCGGTTTTGCTCGTTACTTGGCATGCAAGCAATGTATAAAAATTAGTTGAGTTAGTTTTCTGTTAGTTGACAGTTAGAAGATCTGAATATTATAAATGATTGTATTCTTGCAAGTTGTAAACGATTACACACAAGAAATAAAACTCAGTACATCACTGAGTTTTTCAAGCTATTGTACATTCTCTGTTTTCTCTACTTCCATTAACAAACAACCAGTTCTTGTGATTTCCTTTTCTTTCTTGTTCTTTACGTTCAGTAGTATAGATTCATTTATTAGATGATAGACAAATAACAACAGTGGTATCAGAGCTAGATTCTTAAGGGATCTGTGAAGGTATAAGCAAAGTTTTTGGCATGAGAAAATTCTCTTCTTTTAGTGTTGGGCTAAGACTGTGTGTGGGAGATACTCGAAGATGGCTGAGAATTCATCCCAGGGCTTGCAGCCCGCAATCTTCAATAGAGAAGGTTATCAAGTTTGGGCAATAAAGATAGAAGCATATCTGCAAGGGCAGGATCTTTAGGAGCCTATTGATGAAGACTATATGGTTAAGGTTCTTGCAGAAGATGCTCCAATTGCTCAACTGAGATGGCTGAGGGAGAGGGTGACCAAGAAAGCTTGAACCAAGTCTTGTTTGTACCAGTCAATTGCACCTTCAATTTTCACTCGGATCATGGGTCTCTCCACAGCAAAAGAGATATGGGATTTCCTGAAGAGTGAATATGAAGGTGTTGAATCTGTTTAGAGAATTCGACAGGTTGCAGATGAAGGAGGATGAAACAGTCAAGAGTTATAGTGAGGGATTGATTCAACTTTTAGATCAAATTAGGCTCTTAGTAGCTGAGTTTAAAGATGAGAAGTTAGTCTAGAAGTTATTAGTCTCCGTACCTGAGATGTTTGAGGCAAGAATAGTCTCACTTGAAAATACCAAAGACATCCCATAGATAAAACTTGCTAAAGTGGTGAGTGCCTTGCAGGCTCAAGAGCAAAGGCGTCTGAAGAGAAGAACAGAGACAGCTGAAGGGGCATACGAGGCCTTTACCAAGGTAGGTGATCAAGAAAAGAAAAAGAAGAAAAGAAATAAGAATGACTCAACCTCTCAAAACACAGACTTACCAGAAAGATGGGAGCAAGAATGCAAGAGGGGACAAGTCCAACAAGTATAATCCTTGTCTTCACTGTGAAAAATCGAATCACTTGGCCTTCAGATGTTGGAAGAGACCAAATGTTGTGTGTAGGAAGTGCCAACAAAAGGGACACATGGAAACAATTTGCAAAAAAAACCAGAACCAAACAGCTGCAAATGTGCAGGTTGCTGAAGAGGAAATTTATGTACAACAACCAGAGGATTTTGTGTTACAAGGGAAGGAGGAAAGTGTGTATAGATTGAATAAAGCACTTTATGGCCTGAAGCAGGCCCTAGATGTTGGTATTCAAGAATTGATACTTTCCTATTGGAGATTAATTTTAAGAGAAGTTGTAGTGGGCCAACTCTCTATGTGAGACTGGAACAAGATGATATTGCAGTAGTTTTAGTTTATGTAGATGATTTGCTGTTAACAGGAAGTTCAGAGGTAGAAATTGAGTTTTTGAAACAACAATTCAGAAGCACTTTTGAAATGACTGATCTGGGGTTAATGAATTATTTTCTAGGAGTGGAAATACATCAAATTAAAAAGGGTATAGCAGTGAGTCAGATGAAGTATGCGTGTGATGTGTTAAAGAAATTCAAGCTAGATCAACACAAATAGGTGTCCACACCCATCTGTCCGAAAGAGAGGCTGGTGAAGAAGGAGCATGAAGATGAGGTTGATGGCAGAAGTCACAGAAGTATGGTGGGGTGCTTAATGTACATATCTGCCACCAGACCAGATATTATGTATTGAGTAAGTGTGCTCTCTAGAAATTTGAGTAATCCTAGGAAGCAACACTTAGTTGTTGTCAAGAGGGTGCTAAGGTATCTTAAAGGTACAACTGAGTATGGACTGATGTATGAGAAGTTAGAAAAGTGTGAGCTGAAGTGTTTTGTAGACAATAACTGGGGTGGATCAACAGAAGATATGAAGAGTACTACAGGGTATTGCTTGACTTTGGGATCACCTTATTTTTCATGGAGCTCCAAGAAGCAAGAATTGGTGGCTCTCTCGACTGCTGAAGTTGAAATGGTGGTAGCTACAGCAGTTGCTAAGCAAGTGATTTGAGTTAGGAAATTGCTTGAAGATCTGAAAATTCATTTGACATCTACTGTGATGTATATTGACAATCAGGTTGCTATTTCAATTTCCATGAATTTTGTCTTTTATGGGAAAACTAAGCATTTCAAGCTTAGATATTATTATCTGAGAAATGTGCAATAAGAAGGAGAGGTGAAGCTTGAAAATGTCAGCACAGAAGATCAAGTTACTGATCTGTTTACTAAAGGTTTTCATGTTTCTCGATTTGAACAACTGAGAAAGATGGGTAGGAGTTAAGAAGATAAATTTATGAGCCAAATAGGAGTATGTATAAGAAATGTCTCAGAAGATTCAGAAGCTCGATTTTGCTCATTACTTGGCATGCAAGCAATGTATAAAAATTAGTTGAGTTAGTTTTCTGTTAGCTGACAGTTAGAAGATCTAAATATTATAAATGATTGTATTCTTGAAAGTTGTAAATGATTACACACAAGAAATAAAACTCAATACATCATTGAGTTTTTCAAGCTACTGTACATTCTCTGTTTTCTCTGCTTCCATTAATAAACAACCAGTTCTTGTGATCTTTTCCTTTTCTTTCTTGTTCTTTATGTTCAGTAGTGTAGATTCATTTCTTGGATGATAGGCAGATAATAACACTTACACCCTAACTCTTTGTTGTCAATCGAAAGGGAAATTAAGACATATATATTTATGTATGTATGTATGTTCTTCAACTTGTCTTAATCAGAATGAGCAGCGGCTCGTATTCTTGACATATGCACACATGTATCGATTCAAAAGCTTAGTTTTATCCATATGTGCGGCCATAAAAGAAAGCAACAAAACCAAGCATACAAAGAGTTAAAAACGTATGTGATTGACTATCTTTCGATGGTTGCTTCACAGGGAACGTGCTTTCCTCAGACAATTGGCAAAACATAATGATTGTAACCAGTTGGTTTGGCCATTAATTGCTTCCTTGATCGTGTCATTTGGATGCCATAGACAACCTCGACATCAACTATAAACTCAACCACATCACGTAATAATTATTTAGAAGGTTAAAAGTAGCATGCATGTTGTATATGGTATTTGGAAAATTAAATTTTATAAGCTAACAGAACAAGAAAGATATGACTGAAAAGGTATATCATTAATTTTCGTGACAATTGATTGTCGTCCTCTATAACCACAAAATACTCGTCCTCTATAACCACAAAATACCTATTACTCATCGAGATTGTGTTTTGGGGGTGGCTGTTGTAGGAATGGGATATCCCCCTCAGAACTTGTGAATAACTTGATTATAAGCACATCAAAATTTAAAAACATATTAATTTTATAATCAGAGTATTAAAATAAAAGGTTAATTACAAAAAATTCTCAAACTTTACTCAATTTTGCAATAATAGCCGAATTAAAAAATGACAATTAAATACTCAAATTTTCAATTTTTTAATTTTAGCCCTATATTAGTATCCGTTAATATTGCTGACTTGATTTACCACATAAGATAGATACCCTTAATACTCATACATGTCAAACTTAATTAAACTAACTAAGTTTCATTAAGTTGCTTAACTAAACTGTGTCGTTTTGGAATTGAAAAATCTTACTGAAACTCTAGTTTAATTAAGTCTTAGTTAGTTTAATTAAGTTTGACGTATATAAGTATTAAGGGTATCCGTTTTATATGGTAAGTCACGGCAGCAATGTTAACAGAAATACTGATGTCGGGCTAAAATTGAAAAAAATTGAAAGTTCGAGCATTTAATTGCTACTTTTTAAAATTCGGGTTATAATTGCAAAATTGAGTAAATTTGGGATTTTTCGTAATTAACCCTAAAATAAAACAGAAAACCTAATGCTATATATAAAGTCAAACTTTATTTTATTAAAACATTTTTAGTCCATTATAACTTTTTAATTATTTATTAACTAAAACTTAATCATAAAGTTTGAATCCAATAAAAGCTTAAACATAGATTTCCTTTTTACTCGATGAAATATAAAAATGAAATAATGAAAAAGAACAAAAACTTAATAACAAAGAAAAGATGTTTTGTGATTCAATATTGAAAGTTAGTTCATAAATACAAAAAAAAGTTTACATTTTTCTTAGTGAAAGGGTCAGATGAGACTTAAACAATTTCAATTTGCTCAGAAAGAACCTTAAATTTTTTTCAAACATTTAAAAATAAGCCTATCGTTTTGAAAATATTCAATAAGAACCTTATTTTAACAATTACGTCAACTGCTCATTAAAAAAAATACATATGACATACTATATTATTTTTTATGTAGGGCTTATTCCGCATGTACATCTTACATGGTAGGAGAAACAAAAATTGAATTTCTCCATGCCCAATTCTAGACGATAATGTTTGGTTAAATGTCAAACATTATCGTCAACCTTTTTTTTTCCATCTATCTTCATAGCCAAACGACAACGTTTGGCATAAACCAAATGTTTTCATCTGGCAGTGACCACATGAAAAATAATGCTAAGTGACAACGTTGGCATTACCAAATGCTATTGTTTGATGATGAAATGAGACAAAAAGAATAAATTGTGGACAACAACATTTAGTATAAACCCATACGCTATCGTTTAAAATTGCACATTTAAATAATTCAGAACATCCCTAATTGCTCATTTTTCTTTATTTGTGGGTGTTGAAATCCTTAATTGCTTGTGTTTATCTGTTTGTGGTTGTGTGGCCTTTCTCTATTTCTTAATGTGGGTGTTCATCGATGGTTGGTATGGTACATTTCTTCCTGTATCACAATGTGCTGCATCTTCCCCCTGCTTCACTGTGTGGTGCAGCTCCATCTCTTAATTTATGCAGTTTATTTTTGTTAAAGAATGTTATATTATTTCATTTTAATTTAAGGTGTCTATTTATATAGGTTAGGAGAGAAGTGCAGTCATCCATAAACCTACTTTGTCTGCTGTGGTGGATTAGAGGTAACATGTGGTCCTGAAAAGTTACATTTCTTTGTTAGTATTTTCAATATTATATATCTTCTGAATTACGTACAAATGTTCACCTAAAAGAAGCACCTCCATAAAAAGATTTATTGAATCATATATAAGTAATATAACTTGAATAACTAGAACAAAGTAGGATCTTTGAGTTGAAGTGACATTTTGAAGATGGAAGACTTTATAATGTTAATTATGCAGGAAGTGATTATAATATAGATAATTTATGCAATAATGTTTATAATAAAACAAACTTAATGACATAATATTGTATTTGAGTAGATATATATGCAGGAAGTGATTATAATATAGATAATTCATGTAATACTATTTATAATAAAACAAACTTAATGACAAAATATTGTATTTGAGTAGATATATACTATCCTGAAATAACTTTGATAGAGATATTATACTAAGATTTAAAAGAAGGAAAAAGAACACTAAATGAATTTCACCCCCAAAACATCTGAATTCTTTGTGTCCTATAGTTATAATACTACATAAATAATCTATGAACTTCTACTATAGACTTTCACATTCATTTTCTTTTAAAATTATAACTTTTATATGATTAAAATGAATATGAAATACCTTAATCAACATTATTTTATGCTTATTTATTTTTTTACTCAATTAATATTAGACAAAGTAGTTTGTATATGTGCTTGTATGTGTTTATTTACCAATTATTATTTACTTATCATTTATAAGGTTATTTACATGCCATTTGTAAGGTTATAATGACTTAATACGAAACCTTAAAGTTATATTATGGTGGGTACTTTAAGAAAGATATTAGGTTGAGTTATGTGGGTGGGTTGTCAAGTTATTTTGATAAAGTGGATCTAGATTTTGTCAGCTATGGACATATTTGTGAGAAGGGGAAGGAACTTAGATACTTACAGGTTGACAAGGCTTATTATAGAGTTATTGGTTTCAGATTAAATAAGGCTTTAAGGCCCTCTAATTCTAATGAAAGTTGTAATAGGTTAATTCATCTTTTAAAAATATATAGGATAATTAAGGTGTATATTACACATAAACTAACTATCCAATTATAGCTCTAAAATTTTTGTTTATAATAGGTAATGATGAGAATTTGGGATTTGATGATGATTTTGTATATGATGAAGTTAATGTAGATATCCATAAAGAAGAGAGTAGTAATGATGGGGATATGGACCAAAAGGTGATAATGAAGCAAAAGGTGATAATAAAGCCGAAGGTGTATAAAATACATTCGATGTTCCAATCCTAGATGGCCAACTAATGGAGATTGATTCTAGTGATTATGGAGTTTCCATTGATGGTCATGACTACCTTAGTGGAAGGAGCCTGGGGAGCCAATTAGAAGACTTAATATAAGTTTTAGAAGACCAGATGGTAGTACATTACATTGGACATTGGGTATGGGGTTTGGAAATGTTAAAGAGTTTAAAGATGTTTTTGATTATTCAATAGCAACAAGAATTAATGTTAAGTGGAAAAAAGTGAGTCTAAGCGAATTAGAGTTTGATGCGTTGAAGGATGCAAGTGGGAATTCTATGAATCTTATGACAGTAATTTTAGATGTTTCAAAATAAAAACATACAGGTCTAAGTGAAAATGTTTTATAATAAATAAGCCTAAAATGTTGGTTAGAAACTTCCAAGACAGAAATATAGAGAAGCCTTGCATTATCACTACAAAGATGATTAAAGAATATAGAGAAAAGTTGAATATATTTGTGAATTCTATTATGTGTAGTGCTGCTAAAAGGATGATAAGGAAGGAGTGAGAATTAAATTATACTCATGAACATTCTAAGTTGAAAGGTCATATCCAGGAGTTGAAACGTAGAAAACTCGAATTAACAGTGGAACTGTAATTGTCAAGGAATCAAGAAACCTCATTATTGTAGTTTAAGCGGTTATATTCGAAGCTATGAAAGAAGGATGAAAACTCGTGAGGCCCATATTTAGGATGAATGATTGTTTCTTAAATACTAAATTTCAAGGGTAACTAAGCGGTGCAGTTGGAAAGGATGAAGATGAAGGCATGTATCTTATAGCATACACAATTTTTAAAGTTGAAAATACTAATTTATGGAGTTGGTTCTTCTCATTCCTATTAGCTGATTTGAAGTTAGAACGTAGATATGTGGTCACAAAGATTTCAGAAATACCAAAGGCGCATAATTTTTCTTACTTGTTTTATTTGTAGGATTTATTATCATATTTTGTTGTTTTATAATTATTTTATGACTTATTTATCTAGGGATTAATAAGAGTTATAGAGGATATGCTTCCAAATGCATGTCATAGAATGTATGCTAGATATATTTACTATAATTAGGATGGACAATGGAGTAGTGAAGACATGAGAAGATAATTTTCAGCCTATGGTCAACGTATATCGAAGATTTCAATAAAAAATTGAACAAAATAAGACGGGTGTGTTCTTGTATTGCTTAAATATCGACAAGAGAGTTGGGCTAAGTCATACTAATTATTTAAGTCATAATGATTAAATTTTAACAATAACTTATGTGAGATTTTTAACAAGTCGATCTTAATAGCAAGAGATAAACTAGAGATCAACATGCTAGAAACCATAAGGACAATAGTGATGAGGAGACATGCTGAAAGAAGGGTATATGCATATGATAAAAATTGGATATTGCATCTATAGTTGTAAAGAAGATAAAAAAATGGAGGCAATGCAATGGAGAATTATGTAAAGTGATAGAGCATATAAGGTCAGCAAAAGGAATAGAAAGCGTATTGTAAGGCTAAGAAAGGACAATTGTTATAGCTACAGAGTATGGAACCTATATTGTTAGCCATGCAAACATGTTATCAGTGCTATTAATCACTCCAAAAAAAGAAGAAGTATTAATGGTTGTCTGCTACAAAAGAGTACGTTTTAAAGAGTGTATGATCAAGTGTTACAGCCTATTAGGGGAGTGATCTTTTGGCCATTAAACGATGGTGAGAAAATACATCCACTAACTAAGAGTGTGATCTAGGGAAGACCAAAAAAGGCAAGGAGGAGAAATAAAATGAACTAAAGAAATTACTAAATGTAACTAAGGTGTCACAAAAGGTTTAAGTGAAAAAATAAAGGAAATGTGGTGTTTATGGACATAATAGTAGAACATGTAATGTAACAAGACCTAATGAACAACATGTCAATGTAAGTGATTAATACTTTTTAAATCCTTTTTAATTTAAATTTAATTATAATGTTAACGTTATGCATATTATTTTGTAGTTAGAAACATCTTCAACTGAAGGGCTTTGTGTTAGATAATAGTCATAGGTTA
The DNA here is from genome assembly GCA_027478495.1 of Erythroxylum alaternifolium. Classification (NCBI taxonomy): domain Eukaryota; kingdom Viridiplantae; phylum Streptophyta; class Magnoliopsida; order Malpighiales; family Erythroxylaceae; genus Erythroxylum; species Erythroxylum alaternifolium. The sequence continues at coordinate 11,116 of JANIIA010045594.1, forward strand.
ATGTACAATGGTAACCTAATGATTTTTATATCTTATAAATTACAATACTACTCATTTGAAACAATTTGTATTCAACAAACTCAAATTCAAAGTTATATATTAGCTACTGATGAATGTCATCACAGTCAATAAATCATCAATATGAGTTGTACTAATTTTAAACTCATATACATGTTCATTAGCATGTTGATCTATGTTTATTAATAGGTGGTTCACAAGTTGCAGGTTTTATAAACATTACTCAAAAGAAATATAAATAGGTCCATCCAAGGTCTTTTAAATTATCATTTAAACCAAGAGGTCTTAGATTCAAAGGTAAGTACAGCATTACCTCATCACAATTACAAGCTACTGCAAGTAAGAGAAGAGTGACAATTGGGACTAGTAACCAAAAAGTTGACAAACCATATAATTACTTGGGTGTTTCGATTTATTTCAATCTATAATAATTGATTTGGTGTATTTTATAACTAAACCACAAATTTGCTACTCAAACTTAA
>JANIIA010045605.1:0-29895 GCA_027478495.1 Erythroxylum alaternifolium
GTGGAAATTTGTAAAAAATAGAGATTACCTTATGTTTTTTACAAATTTCCACATGAGTCCATTAGAAGCTTGATGGAATTAAGCTTAAAACATGACGAGGACATGTTGGCTATGCTCCAAAAAATGGAAGAATTGAATTGTCAGAATGTTGAAATTTACTATGATCATGGTTATGAGAATCCTACGATAGATGGTGAGGAGTTAGACTCTTTTGATAAATTTGAGCAAGATGACTGGCTGTTCCAAGTTGAATTGGAGGAAGACGAGGACTTCATTGTTATGCAGGATAGTGATTTTGGAGATGATTTAGTTGATGAGGAGTTCTTTGGAACTGATGACAAAGAATATGTTTTTGCTAGAACAAATGAGAAGAGATGTAAGAAGACTTTGCAAAGTGGGTTTGAATGTGACAATGTTGTCGATGGTGTTGGTGGTAGTGGAAAGAATTTCAACAAAGTTGGTGATCATTCCAAAGATACTGGAAGAGCAAAAGGAAGTTTGCATTGTGGAAATAGTGATTATGATGAGAGTGATGATGAAATCCAATCACCAATTCCTAGTGGTGATGATGCATCGATACCAAAGAAGAAATACATTAGTTTTAATTCAAAAGTTGAAACGACAAATTTTAAGTTTGACATTGGACTAAAGTTCAAGGACGACAAGCAGTTGAGGGAAGCTATAAGGAAGTATGCAATTACAAATGGGTATATGTTATGCCCAAAAAGTTCTAAAATGACTTAGGTTATCCTACTTGCAAGTATACGAGATAGTTGTAGCTCATAACTCAAGGTTGTCTCTCACAAAGGTGAAATTGATCAACTTAAATTAAGTTTGAATTAAAAATAAAAATAAAAACAATGCATTCCTAAACATTCTATCTCGATTGCTGAGTAAAAGCTTTTAAGGCAAATTACAAAAATTAATAGAAAAGTAGATGGAATTAATTGAGAGCAAAGACAAATAGATTAATCGAAATAGAAAAACTCTTAAGAATTAATTTCACTAATTTAATCTCCTATGTGTAATTAAGGGAAAATGATTGGATTGTTTTTTTTACTAAAATCAATAGTTAGGTTCTAAATCGATTCGAATTATGAACTAGTCTAACTTTTGTATTCAACAAGTTATCATCCGAATTAATAATGAAAACCCAACTACTAATTACCACTTAATATATTTCTAGTTCTTAACCTAAGTATCCATGGTTTCTCGATCTGTATTAAACTTCATCTAACACTAAAATGATGTAAAGTTTGGTCATTCCATTACATCCAGTCAGTTTAGAAACCACATTAATAAATAAGACAACAGATCCATAACCTAATCATGCATATTCAACTAAATACCTACATTAATCTTCAAGAAAAGATATCAGCACATCATGGATATCACCACATTCATTAAAAACTCTAATCACATGTTACTGTCAACAAAAGTATTAAAGCAATAATAAAACAATGAATACCGAATGGATTATCAAAAGAAACAAATAACAATACGCTAAACTAATAAGAGTATAAGTCAGTTAATAATAGATAGTAAAATGAATGAAACAAAGCAACAAATGAGAAATAGAATAGGCAAACAAATCATCGAATGAAGAGTTGTGAAGATCTCCAGTCCCTCTTAAGCTTCCAGCTTTGATTCTCGCCTTCTGCTTCAGCTTCTTCCCTAGACGAATGTTCACTCAAGTTGAATGGGATTCAGCTCCAGCTCTCGCTTTTAGCCTCTCCCAAGCTTCCACCTCTCTGTTGTTTTACTCTTCTTCCTGAGTCAATTTGTTTCCTTTCTCTGTTTATCTTCTTTTTCTCTATCTTTTTGCGCCTCCTATGTCTGTAGTGTCTCTGTGTAAGTGAACCAATGAAACAGTGAATGAAAGATGAATTTTCTCATCTGCCACCCCCTCTTCCTTTTATTAGACTCTCTTTAGGTTTAGGGTTGCATGCTTTAACGTCATGAGCTGCCACGTATTAAAGCCAAAATTAATCTTAAAACTTCTCACGAGTGTGACTCCCTTTTGTCACACCCGTGCATGAGGAGTCACAGGTGTGACATCCCTATGCATGGGTGTGACTCCTTTGTTACCCTTGTGCATGGGGAGTCACGCTTGTCATCACTGTGCATTATTCCCTTGTCAACACGCTTGTCAACCCAATGCATTAACCATACACGATAGTGACATAAAATCACCACCTTGAACGGTGGTACCATCCATAACATTTAATGAAAAAATTACGTGACTTTGGTGTTTTAATGCAAAATTCACAAAATAACTCAATTAACATTCATATAATATTCACACCATTTTCACTCAATTAATCTCACATTTGGATCAAAACGCAACGATTTGTAGCCAAAATCAAGATATGAAGGCAATTAAAAGTAATAAAAATTAGACAGAACAGTATAATGTTTCATTGGCCATATTTGGTGTACGAATGGAAGCAATTTGTGATGCACATTGTGCTTTTTAAGTGTATGCTAGCTAGATCGGTAATGAGAAAACAATTGCTGTGAAGAGATTAGAAAACTCTCATAACTGCAGTAAAATGCAAAAGAATAAACAAGCTAGCTGAAAATGGATTACGAATGACTTCATACACAAGTGTAGGAGGAACCTGAATTGTCCAATTAGCAAAATGATGGATGATCATCAACCAAAATATGCACTAAAGGTCACTAAAATTTAATGTTATAGGGTTAAGTGGGAAGCAATTACCATGCTTCGAGGATCAATGGAAGATCATTATGCCAAACTATGGTCTTACGGACATCAGTTAAAATGAGCTGACAAAGATGGAAAGTTTATTATTAAAACTGATTTTGATGAAAATGTTAGAAAAACCAATGTTCAAAAGATTTGATTTAGTACTTTAAAGTATGGTTTTCTTGGTGGATGCAGGAAGATTATTAGGTTAGATGGATGTTTTTTGAAGGATTTTCTTGGTGGTGCATTATTATCTACTATTGTTCATAACGGAAATAATCAGAGGTTTCCTATATGTTGTGTTGTAGTTGAGGGAGAAAATTACCAATTGTGGAATTCGTTTTTGAGCATTCTTGCTGAAGATCTCAACATAAGTGGAAACTCATGGACTTTTGTAAGTGACCAGCAAAAGGTAAACTTTAAATATTCATATATCTAATGTACAGTTTTTATGGGATCAACACTTTATTAATTTATGTAACCTTTTTTACAGGGTTTAGTGGAAGCATTAAAGAATTTGTTTCCAAAAGCTAAACATAGAAAATGTGCCCGTCATATATATACAAACTGGTCTAGTATTCATAAAGGGCACACATATAGGACTTTATTGTAGAAAGCAGTGAATTACACAATGGAAGTTGATTTCGATGAGGTAATGGAGGAGTTGAAGAGTTTATCAGTGAAGGCTTATGAGGATTTTAAAATTAGGAATCCGAAGACATTTTTGAACATCTTTATAAGCACAAGACCAAAGTGTGAAAGACTATATAACAATATTTCAGAGATGTTTAATGGATTCATTTGTGAAGCTCATACCAAAAGTTTGATCAATATGTTAGAAGACATTCAAGTTTCTTTAACGAATCGGATAGATGAAAAAAGGGATATAATGCTAAAGTGCACTGATGATATATGTTTTAAAGTAAGGAAGAAAATAAAGGTAGCACAATGGGATGTAAGACATTACACGCTAAGAACATACAGGAATTTAAAATTTGAAGTTACTATTTTTACGGACAAGTACATCATTGACTTGCAAGCACGAGCTTGTCAATGTAGACTATGGGATTTAACTAAGATTCCACGTAAACATGTTGTGGCTTGTATATCTTATCAGAGGGAGGATATTGATTCTTATATGAATCAGTGTTATAAGCATGATGTTTATTTGAAGAGTTACCAGTATGCTATGGAACCCATTAGTGGTCCTAAGTTTTAGCCAAAGACTGAAAATCTTCAGCCAATATTACCTCCATTGATCAAGAAGATGCCTAGAAGACCCAAAAAGGCGAGAAAAAGGGATCACACTGAAGAACCTCGAAATCCCATCAAATTGATAAAGGTGGGAGTAGCTATAAGATGTCATCATTTTTATAAAATTGGTCACAATATAATGCATAAATAAGAATCAACCTCCAAGGCAACCTGAAATTGCTAAGGTAGTTATTTTAGTTGTATAACAAATGTCTTGTTATTCATTCAATATTATTAACTTTATGTTTATCTTCAATGGGTATAATGCAGTGAAAAAGAGGAAGGCCACCAAAAAATGATGCCCTTTCATTTAGCATTCATAGCAGTCAAGTACAAGGACCAACACAATCAGTATCTACAGAATCAAATATTGCATCTTCAATATTAAGAAGAGAGACTAGAATGGTTAGTTAATATTAAGTATAAAATTTAAATTTTTTCCAACTTATGTAACATTATAAATCTTTTTGTTTTTATAGGCAACTAAAGGATACGAAGTAACAATTGGGGAAGTTACTGGGAATATATACTTTACAGTAAGTCATTTAAATTCATACTTATACTACTTATATGTAATTATAAGGGAGATGATAATATTTACATAATTGGTTGTTTATACTTCATAGATGGGTGGGAATCATTGTCAAGTGTTACAACCTCCCAACACCAATGCAACAAAAACTCAAGCATCCCAAAGTACAATTGCCAATACAACTCAACCTAGGAGGAGGATCAACTAACGAATAAAAGATCTACTATTAGTAAATCTTAACTTACACAATTGTTGTTATGTTGTATAGATGGTATGGTTTGTAAAATTGAACAACTGTTATTTAGTTATTGCAGTGTTGTTATTTAATTCTTATTTCCATTTATTTGGAACTTATGTTTAGGAATAGTCTTATTCACATTACTTGGTGAGTATTGCTACATTACCTAATTCAATGTTAGTCTCATATTAGTTTTTGTAATTGACTCTGTTTTGCTCTAAAATTTTCCCTTGAAGGTGCTAGTTACTATTTATGTAAGGATGGTGTGAGTGATCAAGCACTGCAGAAGTCCCTCGATCTGTGGAGCTGGAGCTGATTATACATTGTGAAAGAACACTGTAACTTGGTTGTTACCAGAGGAAAGGTCAAGTTGCTGGATCCTGTGATTTTTTAGGAATAACAACTATTAGTCCCAATCCTCCCACGAGTAAGTGAAGTTCCTTAGCTCAATCTACCTCTATTCTTATCTTCTCATATCACTAATTTGTCACCATTTTTTTGCATATTCTTTTCTTATATCTAGATGTTCCTTCCACTTGTTCCTATCCTTCGAGTGCAAGGTACTCTCTTATTTGCTTACATTAGTCTTCTTTCCTCTGCTCTAAAGTTTATGTATTTTAGTAATGGATTCATTTGCTGATATTTTCTTTTTGTGGTCTTTCAAAGCATCTCCTTTTTAGAACAAAGCTTTGTTTCAGTTCATTCACATTACTTTTCTTGTGTTAATAAGATTCTATGTTCAAATGGTATTTGTTTTCTCTCTTCCCTCTTCTTTACTTGGGTGTCAAAACTAAATCTTTTTCATTTGGGTAGATTTGAACTTGGTTTACTAACATATTAGATAGTAAATGGTGGTGGTTGAGACATAGCAGGTACTAAACTAGAAAAGTTAGATCTAATTAATGTTAATTTGAAGAGTTCAAATTATACAAATCCATGTTAAGAATTGTTGAAATTGTATAAAGCTGTGAAAATTTAAGAAACCCAAGGCCAACTATTGGTTTATGAAACCTATTTGAACAAAACCTATAAAAATTGATATTGGATCATTAGAAAACGTCAACTGGAATGGTTAAGTTTGCTTCAATGTGGGACTTAAGATTAGAAGACGTAATTGTCAAAATAAGTTTAATTGGTAACATTGCTAAGTTTGATGCTTGTGTGACTTCAACTTCAACTTCACCTTTTTATTTTCCTTTTTCTGGTCTTGTTTTGTAATTGTAGTAGTGAAGGCACTACAACACCAACTATAAGAACCACAACACCTATAGCCACACCTTTAACAACAAGCACCACCACAATACCCACAACAACTCCTACTATGTTTCAAACTAGATTGGGTCCTACAGGAAGTGATAATGGCATCAATGACAGTAGTGGTGGAGGACTAGCTTCTTCTAAACACACTAGGAACTTTATCTCTGGTTATTTAGCCTTGTTTTTTTGGATAAGGTTATTTTGATGAGAATAGTGCTCCAAACATGTTACCATTTACATGTACAAACATTGTAGAAAAAAATAAAACTGTGTGCGATTCAAATATGAAACTTTTGAATTTATTCCTTTTAGTTCTTTGGAATTTAAGTTTTGGTTCAACACTTATATCAACTTATACATGAGAGTGTTTTTCTTTATACTGCCCTTAAGAACATATCATATGTTGTAAGTACTCCTTTGCTTTTCTATAATTTAATAACTACTATATAATTATTGAGCATACATGTGGTCAAAATTATTTAACAGTAGAAGATAATAAACTCTGAAGTATTATATTTATAAAAATTGACACCATCTAAAACAAAAATATGAGCAGCCATGACATAATTACTTTATGCACTTCCCTTTTCCTTAACAACATGAAAATCTTACAACTGAATATTAAAGTGGCAGGTGATTGAATAAAAGACAAAAGAGTCCCAATAAACATAATAGTTACATTTGCTCTTCTAACTATTAAAATGTCTCAATTTTTTTTACTTACATCTGACGACCAAGCTATGAAATCACATGGGACCTACAAAATAAAGATATAAACACAAATATTAGGACTTATGAAAAATAAGCATAATGCACATAAATTTTACACATACTTACTTCTTGCATAGAAAAATACATTTTCTAAACAAGACTCTTACCCTAACGTACAGAACTTGTTTGACATTTTTTCTGACAAAAACAAACTTTCATGTCTTTCACAAATACCAAGTACCTACAAGAGACCTTCAATTTGAATATTGATTAACATTAATTTAAATGATTAGCATTACTACAAACAATAATTGAAATACTTACTTTTGAGTTAATGCATTTATAAAAAATGTTGACCAATGTTAGGCTTAGCATTTGAAATGTGTAACTTCATCAAGTCATTACAATTATGCTAATCAATATTCAAAATATGAATTATATATACAAATATCAATATTAATTATATTTGAATCTAATTAAATTATTTCATATAACAAATAATATATATTACAGTTATTTTACCATTGAACATAATGCTTTCTCTTCACAACATTGAAAATATATTCTTCCAACTTTTGCTACACTATTAAAAGAAAAATAAATAGCACCTTTGAATCCATTAACAACACATTGACACTCTTCCTATGTCAAATATATACCATATGTCAAATATATACCAGGTACATACCTAACGAAAGCTACATATACTTTATTTCTGCTTATATTTCTTTATCTTGTTACAATATCATCATACAAATATTAAATTACTACCTTCAATGCAACACTACTATGATTCCTTTTCATAAATTCACCCAAAAATGAATAAAATGTCAAAAATGGTGAAAAGAGGCCAAATCATTACTACACTTATAAACTCTATTTGATGGGTATAAGGGTATTGACTATCTTCATCACATCATCATTTCATGACAAAATTATACTGGATTATTTAAAATTCACATCAGTCGTGATTGCTTACACTATTTCAAACATCAGGGACTTCATTACTAAAAGCATGAAGTATTAGAGACTTACTTGATAGTGTAGCAAGCAATGAATAAATCCAATGTCATGGTATTCTTTGCAAGCTAGATAAATAATCTTAGGAAAAATAAACACCAAGAGGATTCTGCCATAGCATAGATAAGGCAACTCATGTTTGGCTTGGTACTTTTGACATTACTGAGGATGCTGCCATAACATATGACAAAGTAACTCTTAAGTTCAAAATTTTTACAATTTATAAAACCTATCCTTAATTTACTAGCTCAAGGTACTGTGCGGGGTACAGAAGTTAAAAAATGAAAATATATTTTGTAGTATAAATAAGTCTTCATCTAATTTACTAATTAATATTTTCATATATAAAATTTAATAGGTAGATTCTAACATAGTTCAAGATATGTAGTTTGAGTTGAGCAAAAGAATGTTATATGCTGATATACATAAATATTACTTATGCCAAGTTTGAAATCGAAGCAAATCTCTATAAACTTGTAAATATGATTAGGTTAAACATTCTGTTCTCTGCAATATAAGAATATGAAAATAAAACATTCTATTTTATTTTCACCTTCTAGCAGAACATCAAACATTATAAAAAAAAGACAATGAAATCTTAAGCAATAAATAAAAACCTAATCTTCATGTGGCTAACTGTCGATAAGGACAATTAAGGGAAAAAATTTTCTTCCTGAAATTGTTAGGACATGTAAAGTAAGGGAAAAAATTTTTTGGAAGCACAATGTGATTTGGGAATAGAAGATCTTGAGATCATAGAGCCAGAGAACAAATATCAAATTCCAATTTACCTTAGTACAAAACATACCATTTCATAAGTATTCAATAAAAAAGCAAATAAAGAAAAAAGAACAATAAAGAGCGAGAGGACGAATCCTACCCTAGTTAGCACCACAAGAAGTCCAGTAACGAAAGTCACAATTTGAGATTGAGTGAGAACGATAGGGTGAGAGAAAAATTAGGGATTTTAGGTGATTGAAAAAAAATAAGGTGACCTATCTGATTAGTGGAGTCCATTGACATGTGGCAACACCAACAAACAGAACGATGTAATTAACGTCAGGCTAGAATTGAAACAAAGTAGAAGTTTGAGTATTTTATTTGTTACTTTTTAAATTTCGGGCTATAATTGAAAATTTGAGAAAAGTTTGGGCCTTTTTTGGTAATTGACCCTTCAATTTATATCTTTTTTTTACAGTTATGTCCTTGAACTATTTGAATTTCACGGTACTGGTTGGTATTTGACCAATATTTTAAATATCGATCAGTACAAATATGATAGTTTTGAACCATTTTTTGGTCGATACTGGCTGGTACGATACAAAATCTAAAACTTTGACCCTAACAGCTTCAAAACATTCAAAATAGACCTGAAGTGAATGGAAAATTTAATGGGGTTAACCCCCTATTAGTTAAATGTCAAGTTAATGCTAATATAACGTTATTTTTTATTTTTTAATAAAAAGTGAGTCTAGCTGTACATCATATAACAATTAGGACCTACTGTTTGAAATGTATAACAATGGATTTCACTATCACATAGTAAATGAGACCCACTTTCTAAAATGTATAAGAGTGGGACATACTTTCTGATTATTTAAAAAAAACTAATTATGTGATAGCGAGACTTACTTTTTATTTAAAAATATAAAAATAATGTCATGTTAGCATTGACATGACATTTAACTGATTGAGAGTTAACTCCGTCAAATATTTCATCCATCTAGGGTATGTTCTAAATGTTTTTAAAAACGTTAGGGTTAAATTTAAACTCTTCAAAATATTATGATTCAATTTGTTTTATATTGTAAATGTTGAGGTTCAAAATGCACTTTTGGCCTAAGATTAAACTTTAAGAAAAAAAGTATTTCACATATCTATTTGTTAATAACTAATATTAGTTAGAGTTTGACTATATACTAAATGTATAATCAAATCCAACTTAACTGATTATACCAAATTGAGTTAATTTGAATGACCTAATTGACTATTGAGTCTGAAGATTTACACAAACAAACCTGCTTTTTATTAGACGAATTTTCCAATCATTTTTCTAGAGTTTCAAAATACACATATAAATCTAACCTACATATTGTCTTATATAATTCTTTAATGTGATTTAGTTTCTTAAAAATCATTCCTAATTAAATTTAAAACATATTCGTTAACATGGAAGAACCATGCATTCAATTTATAGAAAATTATTTGTAAAATGAAAATTGCATCTCTTTTAACAAAAAAATTTTAAGTTGTAAGAGGAAGATAATTGGCTGCAATTAATATGAATGACAAAATAGTTCAAATAAAATTTGAAATCAATGCATCAAATTTAATCTAATTTGCCTCGGGTTTGGATTTGAGTTTGATATTAGGTTCAAGCTTTATAATTTTTTAAGGTTTAGTCAATCATGATAATTTTTCGGTGTAGACTAGATCGAATCCAACTAATTTGTCAATAAAATAAACCAAGTTTAACCAAATTTGAGCTAAAACTCATACTTTGAAAAGCTTTTGAGTTTGGGTTTGGACCCACTTATTGCCAATGGTAATAATTTAGAATGACCAATGTTTTAAAAAGTAAAGTTATTCGGCCAATTTAACTTAAATAATCAAGAATGGATCAACTTTTCGATTTTGGTTATTATAATAACTTTTATATATGAAAATGGGCCAGTTAATTGAAAATTTGTTTGATTTTATAAATTATAAGTGGTCTTGAACCTTAATTTGGACTTTATACCCTTATAGTTGTCAATTTGAAAATCGAGTTTAGTTTGCAAACATGAATTACCAACAGATGTGCTTAGGAATGAAAGAAGTTCAAAATATTTCAATGAGGAGATGGTGGAATTGACCATTTGGAGACTGCTCAGTGGGGGTTTTGCTAAGTGGATGGCGGGTTAAGAAGCATGAGCATTCAGCTGTTCAGACAAAAATGGGCGGTAGGTTCAATGCTAATGGTATGCCTAGAAGAATAAAATAGACATTAATGGATGAAAGTCAAGAGAGAGTGGAGGGTTTTTTCAAGTTTTTAATAGTTTTGTTTCATTCTTTGGGAGGATTAGTAGGAGGAAAATGTATGCAAAAGTGTAGAGGAAGTCAAAGAGGTGTGGTGAGACATGTTATAGATGATATTTAACTTTTTCAGTTTTTAACGTCTCCTTTTTCAGCCAAACTTAATTTTTTTAATAATTGACACTAGTCTCTTATTTCAATTAATTTTATCTAATATTTATAATTTTATTTCATTCTCTTCAGTGTTTGTGCTACATATATCATTGTGGCAATTGATTTCTATATCTCCTTTAGCATTATCAATCTCAAACTTAGAAACAATTATACATAAATTACACTCCTTTGATTTTGCGAGTAAATTATATGGTTGTTATAAGCTTTTACTAGTCACATTAATTTGGTAAGATGAATCAAAACTCTTCGAGGAATATGTTGTTAGACATCTGACTTAGGTTCCTGGGAAGGGTTGGGATTTGTAGTTTCATCATCCTCTCTAATCTCCTCTAATTCGTAGGCAAGTTGTTTTAAGATAATTTAGTAGTTAGGGCCAAACAATGTGTTATATTTTAAGTGTATTTACCTTTTTGGTCTTTTTCCTAACTTGATTAGTTCTATGAGTTGACTTAAATAATATGGCAAACCTTTTTTGTAATTATAGCAGATAATTTGTCAAGCTTAATTAGATATTCGCATTCTAGTTGACCAATATATGTCATTTGAGCATATGTATATATATACACATCCTTTGAACAAAATTCAATCAAATTCTTGGCTGTGATTTCTTCTCACAAAGACCCATTTGAGTTTTCACAATAGAGTAGGCAACTTTTGAATGAGGTAAACTAGAGTTTTTTTTCAGACATGATTTGTGTTGTTTCTTTAGTGGTTTTAAAATGATATGTATTGTGTCCTTTCGATTTGTGATATTGAATTTTTATTAATTGATATGTATGATCTTTAGTATTGTGGGCGGTTTTTTTATCTTTGATTGATGGGCAAGCTAGGCCTAACCTCTCTATCTCTCTATTTTACTTAACATTATTTTGTTTCATGTTTAGGATGGGATACTTTAGAACCAATATGAAGTTACTTTGATTTGTCAATATTTTGTTTTGGTTCCATCAAAACAATTCCGTTTGATGTCATTTTCAAGGACCTTCTTTCCTTAAAAGTTTTCATCTTTTGAAGTAACAATTTAGTGATTAATGTTGTTTTATAAAACTTTGCAATTTTGAGATGATGTTTGTATTCTTTGATATTGTTTCTTGATTCTTGTATCTGAAGTGTGACGAGTTCCGTGAATCAAATTATTCCTTTTGGGTATAAACTTAATCTAAAATATGGTTGAACTTATGTATGCATTTTAATAAGCACATTTTAAGCTAAAATACATTCTAAGCTAAAATTGCATTAGGCAAAAACTTTAAGCTTTTACTTTGTGCTAGCTAGTTTATTATACTAATTTATATATTATAATTTACATTCAAGTGCATATTTAGTCCTTAATTAATATTCTTAAGCTAGAGTTTTTTAGTTTCAGAGGTTATGATTCTACTTCAAACCTACTATTATCCCTTTTCTTATTCTCCTTTTTGGCTATCATTTTGGAGTTCAATTTTAAATACTTTTAATATATATTTTTTGACACTTTTCAAATCAAAATAATAGAACTTGCAATAAGGTTGATCTAACATGAAGTTATTTTTCTTTTTCTCAAACATTTAATAGAAATATTCAATATAACCATATGTTTTGAGGTAGAATTTTTAAAGGAGGAAGAATTTATATAATGAAATAATATCTTGTTAATACTAAAGGTAATATTGCTTTTTACAAAAAAAAAAATCATTTGATGTACGTGAGATGATTGGATATTATTTACAGTAACATGTAAAAATAATAAAGAGGCTATAATGTGTCGTTTGGAGATTGGAGATGACGAAAGAAAAAGGAAAAGTTATTATTGACATAAATTATTATTTTCCTGTACGAACCACTCACAATTCTTTACCAAGTTTAGAAAGTGTTTTGATTGACTAAGATGCTATTTTACGATGTAAAAGAATTTAAACTAAATAGTTTTAGCATTCTTGTATTCCTTTGAATGCTTGAAATTTAGCTTATATTTAAGAAGCAACAGATATAATAACAATGATAGGTCATGGATTTAAAACACTTATTATTTGATTTGTGTGCTTCTATTATAAAATTAAAAAAATGTTAGTTGATTGTGGATTCATATAAGTCTAACTAGAGAATAACAAGATGAAATATTATAATAAATGTGTGGACTAATCAAAGAAAAAAGAATATTAACCAATTTATTGATTTATTATTGTTATAATGTTGAATAACATTTATTAAATATGCTGATACTTCTAATAAGATAAAAAAGTGAATATATTTTATTTGAATTATTTTCTAAAATTTCGTATGGGTTTTACTAAAAAATATTGTCCATTTTGTTATAGATAACCCAACTAATTATTTATTAGTTTTATATTTATTGTAATCAAAGTATAACATACATATTAGTTTTCATGTTCTATTCATTGTATACATCTTTTTTAAAAAATAAATTACTTATATGGATGATAGATCTAATCTTTTTTTATGTACATCTAAGATCACCTTTTTCAATATAATCATCTGACTTCGTAGTCTTAGCTAAGAAAGTAAGGAGATTGGACTAAGAATGTGCAGCCAACTGGAACTAGATTTGCAACTACATTTATAACTTTAAAAAGTTTTTATGAATATAAACAAGTGTTCTAAAACCTAGAGACGAGTAATCACATTTCAAACTATAAGCTATCAAAAAATGTAGAAGGAAATGAGGTTTGTAATATTATTCTAAGTAATAAATTTTGGGGTATATGAGAAATTATATAAGTCTTATACAAATTTTTTATCTATAATAAGATAAACATCTTATTCAAAGAATCAACTTAACAACTTAATTTTTCAATCATTATCACTTATATAGTGAAGATGCATTAACAAATGTTAATATTATAGGTGATGTTTTGATGTTATTAAATCTAAAGATATTTTTTTAATAAAGAGAAATCAAAGGTAACAAATAAAATTAGATTGTATCATGAAGATTCAAACAATTTTGCTAGACTATTTGTAAAGAGAGAACCTCTGGAAAAAAAATAGTTTAGTAAGTTTTTGTAATTTTAATTTTGCTATTACTTATCAATATTATATTTTTAAATTTTTATTATAACTCTTAATTTAATATACAAATAAATGATGGAAATTGTTTGGTCAAAGTATTTCAACATTTGAAAACTTATCATTAGACTACTTAAGCAAATAACTTCAACATCATATTATAAACAAAATTGGAGTACTTTCAAACGTATTTATATAAATAAAATAAATTATTTGGACTATCAAGACTCAATAAACTTGTTTATATCTCTATTGTAATTTTATCCCCCCATATCATCTAAGATCTCAAAATAGTGCTGAATACTCAATAATCCCCCCTCAAACCCAAATATAGGAAGACACATTATTATCCATCATTTACTTGAGATTCATTCGACAAGCCTACTGCAAATCTTATGTTTGTTTCTCGGAACAAATTTAGTTAGCATATTAGTAACATGTAAATTCGTATGAATCTTCTTCATCATTAATTGTTGCTCTTTTCTCACAAAACTCAACCAATTATATCCGACATCTTCACAAAATGCAACCTCTTGCACATCCTTAGGCTCCCCCTAAGTAGTAAGTAACAAATACTCAAAACTTGGATACTTTCTAGAAAGTCTTTTCTCCCTTATCGACCTTCAAAAATGTGTTTCATTGACTATTGTATCCCATTACTCCCCTACTCATTATCCTCCATAGGACCAAAAATATTTGAATGCATCAACTCTAATAACTCTAAATTCCTTGCATATCTTCTTTTAAAGGAGACTCTTTACTTTCCAGTTAAACAATGATCACAAGGATTAAGTAGTTTTGAGTTCTTAACTGGGATAAGGGATTTTCTAGCCAACAACTTAATCCCTTCTCACTCATCTATCCCAATCATCGATGCCGTAGATTCAGTGAAGATTCCTCTTTGGTTGTGTATAGTTCTCCACCACACACCTTTAAGTGTATCTTGTACAGTGAGCAACAAAACTCTCCTCTAACTATCGTCATTGCGCCTCTGGACAATTTCCACTTCTTATCCCTAAAAGTGGGCTAAAAACCCAAATTGGGGCCTAACATTTTTTAGTTTGATCAATTTAGGAATTAAACTTGTAACTTACTTAATGAAGGTCTAAACTTTCACGAGTCTGCTCAATTTAAGCTTTTTTGGATGAAAATTAGAATGTGTCCACACGTATCGTTACAATGTATAACGTGGCACCATTACTATATTTTTATATGCCACATTGAATAAAAGTAAAAGCTTGCATGGAACGGTTAAATTAAATTACAAGTTACAAAACCCTAAATTCCCAAAACTTCACCGATCTTCATCTTCTTCCCTCTTTGACGCATCTTCATCGTTGGTTGATCCACGCTCTAGTTTTCGTTCAAGCGGTTGTCTTGCTTGGTTCACGCATCATCTTGCCAATTTGCCTTCCACTTTCTCTCTAATAATCGCCAAGTATGTTTCATATACTCATTACTTTGGTCTTCTGCGTATTATCTTTCAACCTAGATATGCTACACCTTCATGATATTGTGGGTTTTTCTAGATGAATGTTCCTTAAATAAGATTTGTGTGGACTTCACAACGTCCTTCAAATTTGTATCGATGATCTTTAAAATTAGTTTATATATTGTGTGCAATAGGAAATAAGGAGAATACTTAGTACTTGTTTGGATGAGCTTATATCAGTAAAGCTTTTATCAGTAGAGCTTTTGTCAGTAGAGCTTTTCTGAGAAGAGCTTTTCTAAGAAGCTAGTTAACTGTTTAGTTGTCATTTAAAAAAGAGCTTTTTTAAAAGAGCATCATACAATAGACTGTTTGAAAACATAAAAACAAAAGGCATTTTAATTTTAACTATATTTTATTTTGCAATAAAAATTATTTATGCATATAAATATTATTTAAAATATATTAAACAATATGCAAAGCACAATATATTAATTATTATATAATTTTAAACCATATGAAACATAAATGAAATTATATCTAACCAAATCTTTTGTATGGATTATAACATAAGTAAAACTAATATCAAAAATAAAAATTAAAACATATAAAAATTCAAATAATAATATATAAATCTCAAAATAAACGTGAAGATGTGTTTGTGGGTATTGTGGAAATTATGTGTAAAACATAAGGGTAAAAGGGACTAAAAATAGACTCATTAATTGATTTAAAAAATCTACCTGAAAAAAATGCTTTTTTGAGAAGCCCCAAATTTGAGCTTCTTAAAAAGCTGTATTTTAGATGTCAAAAAAGCTATATCTAATTAAAAAGTGCCTTTTCATTTTACAATCAAACACTCATTTTAAAAAAAGCTTTTACGGTGGGAAAAAGTGCTTATTCACCTTCCAAAAGCTCAACCAAATAGGCACTTAGTTAGAAACAATTTTGAAGGCTTTAAAGATAGAAAAGGTAGAAAAGCTAAATATGAAATATGATGTTGAAATGGACTTGTCAAAGCCTATAATCCACTCTCTAGATGATTGTACATAAGATTTTCATGTTTAGTGTGTTTTAAGTTTAAAATTTTAGTTTTTTTTCTTTCTTTTAGTTGCGTTTAGGATCATATTAGTTACTTTAGGATAATAGCGTAAACGTCTATATAATTATTTATTGATATTGCTTGTTTAAAAATTAAATGCATAATATGTTTATATTATGCTAGATATGAAT
The DNA here is from genome assembly GCA_027478495.1 of Erythroxylum alaternifolium. Classification (NCBI taxonomy): domain Eukaryota; kingdom Viridiplantae; phylum Streptophyta; class Magnoliopsida; order Malpighiales; family Erythroxylaceae; genus Erythroxylum; species Erythroxylum alaternifolium. The sequence continues at coordinate 16,580 of JANIIA010045605.1, forward strand.
ACTAATTAACTTGAAGAATGATGAACATATGGATTTAATATAATTGGTGTTAAGAATAAACAAGCTTCCATTAGAAGAGATTGACATTTTAAAAAAATTCTATAACATATTTATTTTTTAATTCAATTTGAAGTAATGAGATTGGTTATTATTATAGTATTTTGAAGTTGAAATTGCTTATTATGGAATTTGAAGTTGGTATTTGAAGTTGGAAACTGAAGTTGTGAAATTGCTTATTATGCTACTTTGAAGTTCAAATTGCTTATTATGAAATTTTAAGTTGGAATTTCAATTTGCTTGTTATGGAATTTGAAGTTGGATATTAAAGTCAGATAAATGACTTTTGGAGTGGTCATATATGTAATTTATGACATTCAAGAGTTGGTTTATTTTTGAAAATGCCATTTTACAATTGTTGCAGATATCTAGTTCATTTTAATTACCAACAAATGAATACAAAATGAACTATTGTAATTTGCAGCTATACCAATAGGCAATACTAATTTCTTTTAATACTGAAAAGATAAAGAACAAATGTATTATATTAAATACGAAATTCCCTTGTTTTGCAGGCTCTGTTTTGTATTGAAGAGTGTCTATAATCATTCATCTTCCTCCTTCTTTGTAGTTTGCGGTTGTCCATCCATCCAAATAAGTCGTCCAACTAATGTCTCTAATATGTTTTGCTTTACTAGTAGGAGTATTTGTGAGAAAAATTTTTGTAATTGCAAATGAGGTATTGTTTTTATGTTATTGTTTACAATATTCTAAGGATCTTTGATGATAATATAAGGTTCTGATTTAACTATCTAGTAGCAACTTAAAGTTGATGTAACAATTGAACGAGGATTGCATTTAATATAGGTTTTTTTGAAACATTGAGGCATAATAAACTTTTTGGATGGTATATAAGCTGGAAACTAGTGATGCAGCTCCGATGAGACTTATAGGTGAAAAATTCCATGAGCTTAGGAGCCACAACAAGAAGTCTCTTTCTCGATTCATAGGTATAAACAACGCCATGTCCTATAACGTTTCTTTTCTTACGAACTTTATTTATATAAACTTCAAGTAGGATGTGTTTTGGTTTTGTGTTAATGCAAATGATTTGCAATATTCTTAGAAACATAGGATAGTATATAGGCTGGAAACCAATGATGCAACTCCAATGAGGCTTATAGGTGAAAAATTCTACAAGCCTAGGAACTACAACAAGAAGTCCCTTTCTTGATTCACAGATATTAACAACGCCACATACCATGGTGGTTCTTTTCTTATGAACTTTGTTTTTATAAACTTCAAGCAAGATATGTTCTCGTTTTGTGTTAATGTAAATGATTTGTTGGTTTTGGGTACTAGTTTGCAATATTCTTATAAGCATAGGATGGTATATAGGTTGGAAACTGGTGATGCAGCGTCGATGAGGCTTATTGATGAAAAATTCCACGAGCCTAGGAGCCACAGTGAGAAGTCCCTTTCTTAATTCACAAGTATAAATAATGTCACGTACCTTAATTAATAGAACTTAGTATATTCTATGAAGAGTTCTATATGTATATATGAGATTAGTAAGAAATGCCACTAACTTTCGTGCGCTATGCTATGTTTCAACTTATATTTGCTAATATATTATATTAGGTGACACTCTTATGCAATCATCATCCCTATTCCTTCACCATACACATCCACTTCTAAGAATTTATTCACTACATTGTTCATATATACCTCCTAAGCCACATGTTTGTAATGAATTTGTTGGTTGATGGAATTGTTATGAATATGTTAAGCATCATGTGTTGTGTTATGCTTCAATTTCTCACTTTCACTTCAGTGTTTCCTTTCACCACTCTAACTTAGGATAAGCCATTTTTTCATACTTATTATTTTCACAGATTTTGCATTGCTTAGGTGTTAATATAAATCCCTTTCTAAGTTATAAGGATTTATAGACCTTAGTATATTTTTAGAAGAGTTATATATATATATAAGGTTAGTAGGAAATGCCACTATGTATGAAACAATGATATCATGTTTTCAACTTATGTTTGCTAACATATTCTATTAGGTGGCAGAATGACATTAGATGAGATAACTTTGAGGTTTCACCATACGGGATGTTTTGTTAATGTGGTTGATAATGTTAGGTATGAGGGTGGTTTGTGGATGAAATTCAATTTGATCCTAACTTACTCAGCTACTTTGAACTGGTTGATGCATGTAAGAGAAGCGGGTATAACAATGTAAAGAAGATATTTTATCTTATGCCTAGTTTAAAACTATGTAATGGTTTAAGGGTTGTACAAGATGATGCTAGTGTGTTAGATATGGTCAGTCAGATGATGGATACAGCTGGTATTGATATTTATATTGAACATGGTGTAGATACCTCTGTTGAAATAATTGAGGATGAACGTAATGAGGTTAATTAGGGTAATGTAGTTGAAGATAATGGTGACGATGATAATAATGTAGGGTTTAAAGGTAATGTAGGTAATTTAGACGATATGTCAAATGTGGAGGATGAAAATGATGCAGATATGGGGAATGAAGATGATACAAATATGGAGGTTGAAGAGGATGAAGAAGATGAAGAGGATTTAAAGTAAGGAAATGAAGGTAATGGTCCAAATGAAGATGATGGAGACAATGGACAAACATGAAGATGATGCAGGTGATGCAGATGATGAAGATGAGGTAGTTTTGTCTAAATATTATAATAGTGATGAATATGGAGAACTTGTTAGTGATGTAGATGATATGGTAGATGATGCTACTGGGAGGGAAAAGAAACACCATGTTTATGATGAAACTGTAGTTGAGCCTTACAATTTAAGCATGCAGTTATCTTTTTGTCCATTCACACAAAGAGGGCCTATCATGTTTATTAAAAATAAGCTCAAATTTGTCCAAGGTAAATGTAAGGCAGAGAACTGCCCTTAGTATATATATGGAGCATTTGATAAGAAACTGTAGTCATTTCAAGTTAGGAAATTTAGGAGCAATCATAACTATAATAGGGTATATACAAATCCTAGGATGAACACCAATATCTTATCTAACTTGTTGAAGGATAAGCTTACAAGGGAGCCATTTTTGAAGAATGATGATATCAAAATTTACGTTAAGGATTGTTTTGGTGTTAAAGTCTCCCTAAGTATGGTGAGAAGAGAAAAGAAAAAAATAGTTGACAGTGTTGTGATCAACATTAAAGAGGAGTTTGGGAAACTTTGGTCATATGTTGAAGTGATTAGGCAGACCAACATAGGAAGCACTATTACATTGATAGTGTTTCTGCCAATTCAAACATCTCCACCTGTATTTGAAAGAATGTACATATATTTAGAAGCTATTAAACATGGGTTTAGGCATGGATACTGTAACGCCCCAACATATACCCTAAAAGTATTATAGCATGTCTAGGGTGCATTAAGAAGTGAACATAATGAATTAACTGTATCTTAATAAGAGACATTATGGTACTTAATGTAAATGACATGGGTTAATGGGTAATTTGTTCATTTTGGCATAGACATACATATTTATATGTGAAATATGTATAGGAATTTTTGATATGTTTCTTGCATTTATAAATATGATGTGAGGGGAATTGGTAGAAGAAGTATCCCATTTGCTTATGGAATTTTGTTGGTTAAATTGGATTTGTTTTTGTGTTGCTCTTGCATAATAAGATTGAAGTTAGTTGATTTGAGATGTGTACCTTGCTAAATGGATAGGTTCCACTAAACATATCTCTGTACTTTGACCATATCTTGGCCTGTAGACCTTAAAATTGGATCATTTCAATTGAAAATTAAACTAGAGACATAGATGTAAAACTTTCATGAAGGAATCAAATTTTTATTGTGCCTCTAAGATTTTTTAATTCTGGCTTGAATTTGAGTTATGACTGTTGTCCTTGTTTTCAAACAGTCTGCAGTGCTTTAGGTATAACTTTGGGAATAATTAACCAAATTATATCAATTTTATTACATTAGAAAATTAAGACATAGGGTAATGAAATTAGTTGATAATATTATAGGCCAATGTGGGAAGTAAAGGAAGAATAAGGACCAATATGCAATTTTTCTAAAGTTAATACATGGACCAATTGGATTAAGGCATGTGTGACTAATAATAATAAAGAATGTGTGTCTAATAGGAATTAAGCATATGTTTGAGTCTTGAAAGTTCTAGAATGGGCAGATCAAGAGGGGAGATGCACGACATTTTAGGGCACCTTCTTCATCCCATCATTTTTCATATAAGAAATCAAGTCAATCCTAGGTGGAAATCAAGGTAAAAGTTAGGGTTTTTCTCTTCACCTTTATCTCTTCTTACTTTGCTTATGAAGGAATGAAATTATAAGGTTGGATGTAGGATTGAGAGTTATATTTTTGGTGTTTCTACTTGGTAGGTCAAGCAAAGCCAAAGAGGAACGAAGGAAAGGCAATAGAAGACCTACTTTGTCAATTTTGAGGTTTGGGACTTCACTTAGTTGATTTCTATATTAGTGTATGATTGAATGGATATAAATATTCATTTTGATGTGGAACTATTGCTGAGATTTTGCTTTAGTGTTACTTTGCATGAACTTGGTTGTATATGACAAGAGAGTCTCGTGTAGTAGAATTTTGTCTAGGTTTACTTGAGTCAGTCACATTGTTCGAGTCATAACTCTGTAGAAATACCTCCAAATTATGTGATTTTAGTTGCATATAAAACCTAAGATATAGAGCTAAATATCTCTAGAAGGGAATCTAACTTAATTCTAGGTCTATGACCTTGGAAATTGAGATCGAAAAAGGTGACCTAATGATGCCCCTATTTTTGAATAGCTTGTGATATTTTGCCTATATCTCATAATTTAGAGGACCAAATGGTCTGATTGTTCATGCTATAGAAACTATAAACATAGAGAGAAAAAATTCTAAAAGACCTAGAAATCCAGTTCTGACGTTTTCTATATGCATATTAAGGAACAAGTAGTGGTATGAATGGAGAGAGTGTCTGTCACGACCGTGACATTGTTTTTGTTTTCAATTTCTACCTCATCTTATCCGAAGCTTTATGAATGTGTATGAAAATTTTCAAACACCTAGAACTAAATGAAATAGGACTTACCATATATGAATTGGGTGATTAAACATTGGAATTTAAGATTAAGCATCATGCATTCCAAAGAAAAATTATATGTACATAATTGATTTGTTTGCGTATGTATTGCTCATATATGTATAATATGATTATACAAATGTGATTTTGACACCCTTCTAATGGTGATTAATTATGACTTGTATGTATGAACACAGATATAAATTTTATGATTTGAAATATATATATCATATGATTTGTTAATATATGAATTGTAAAATATGGTTAAAAGAAATTTTATAGTGCTTGCTCTATTGTCTTGGTTGTGGATAGATAGGCATGCCTATAGGGTTACAGTGCAGTTGCTACAGTTTAACACCACTGGTGTCCACAATTCGATACATTCGGGTATCCATAGTTCGATGCCTTCGGGTATCCACAATTTGATTTCGTCGGATATCTATAGCACCTATTATCCACACCCACAGAAAATGTGCAGGCCTAACACATTAAAAAAAGTAAAGAGATATAAATAAGAAATACATTATAACAATATAAATAATCGGCATATGAATAAGCATTTGCATTTGTATTGACAATTTGTATCATTAAGTGTTAAATATCAATGTTTGAGTTTTGAAGGTAAATTTATGGTATATGAAAAAAAATATTGAAGCATGTTTGCATTATTTATTTGATTAAGATACCATCATTATTTATATTTGTTAGATGTTCATGAATGTATATGCTTGGCAGATGACTGTTGTGAGTAGTCATCCAAACTAAGTGTTGCCCCATTAAGCTTTCAAACTTAGTACGGGTGTTAATCTGTATAGGTCCAAGTCATAGGAGTGAGGTATAGGAAACATCTGCAGCGACCGAGGCCAACAAATAGAAGAAAAAGTACTTTTGAAATGTGTTTTTAGTTACAGATGATTGCACATGTAATGAAGAAAGGAAATTGTATGTTTTATTTTAGATTACCATGTAAATGTAAAGATGTTTTACTATTGTTAAATGATAATGTTAAGCATTAAGGAGTTTTGTAATGTGTATATGTATAGCATTGAATAGAATTTTATACCTTGAATGCGTGTACAGGAATTCGGTTGCTAAATGTGTGGATGGTTATATGTTTGATACAGGGGGTGTTACATTTTGTTTCCTCTTTGGCTTTGCTTGACTTACCAACTAGAAACATCAAAAATATACCTCTCAATCCCACTTCCAACCTTATAATTTCATTCCTTCGTAAGCATAGTAAGAAGAGATAAAGGTGAAGATAAAACCCCTAACTTTTACGTTGATTTCCACCTAAGATTGGCTTGATTTCTTACATGAAAAATGATGGGATGAAGAAGATGAAATGGAGAGGAGAAAAGGGCCTAGTTATGGTGTTGCAGATGATGGAAGCAGAATGAGAATGTTTGGTACTGGCAAATATAGCCCAAATTCTCAAGTGAAAATTTTAGGAAAAAGACCTATCACATACTCTTCTCTTCGACAAGAAATAAATAGGAAGTTCAAGAAACAGATGGAAGGGATGGGGATATACACAAATGAAACTGCATGGTTGCAAATGCTAAATGTAAGTGTTAAATATTTTCATTCTTATTAAACATTAATTAAGTGATACAACTTAACAATGTTTGCATTTTATCTACAGCCTGGAAGGAGAAGTCAAAGACTACTACACCTTAGGCAGAAGTCAATAAAGAGGAAGGAAGCTGTTATTGGGTATATAAATCCAAGCCAAGAAAGTCAAACTACATCTTCAAATGGAAAGCAAAAAATGTAAACTTAACTGTGTTTGTTAGTGAACTGAACTATTTTGCCATATTTAAGTATTAAATAAGAAACTTAAATTGCATCTTCAATGTACATACCTTATATCCATCAATTTTATGATATTTGTGTACTAAGCAATGGTTGAGAGGTTGGATATTTATTTAAAGGTTAGATATCTATTGATTGTAAGGATCTTATTGGCATTTACATGTTATTATATCAATGAATGCAATGACTGCCAATTTCAATGTGAATTGCTTTTCTTTTAGGGTTTTTTCTTTTCTGTTGAAGTTCATGAATGGTAGATAATGAAACTACATTTGTTTATGTATGCCACAGAAAACTTTCACTAAGCTCAATTGCATTTACACAACATGTACATTGTTAATACAAAGACTCAGAATTATCGGTCTATTAAACATCTTTGTCTCCTCATAAAAAATGACTACTTATAACACAACTTAGTAGTTATGTTAATTAATTGCTTGAAGCTAAAGTAACTATGACATTTTTATAAGTAGTCAATTGTTACCTCTTTCAACTCCTTTTAACTAGTAACTAATACTCCATCTCTATTGATTAATGATCATATTTTGTTACTAATCTTCTTTACCACATGATGAAAATTAAACATCTTTAAGCTAGTACATCAAACATGTTTAGGCTAGTACATAAAACTTTAAACATGTTTAGGCTAGAACATCAAACTTAGCAGTTCCAGATGTTGAAACATCAAACAATTATACTTTCCAACATCAGGTAAGGTGAATTACATTTAGACACTGTTCTAGTTTCCAGGTAAGACTTTCAAAATACAACTATTGCCTATATTGCCTTCATTATTTAGGCCAATAAACATAAGCAAAACTACTAAACAAAAGCTTAAACAAGCTACAAATTTCTAACACTTTGCTGAATGTGTTTCATTACTAACCTCATGGAAACTAACTCATTCTTCAACTTCAAATTTTCTGTAATCGTTTTAGCTTGCAAAACATTTACTACATTCTCTCTTAACTCTGCCACTTCAGTCTTCAATAGATTACTTTAATGGTATAACATCTTCTCTTTGTTTTTCAACTCTATAATAGTCTGTCTTGCTCATGGAGAAAATTTTTTATCATGCCATTCATGAAATCCACAAATATTTTCACTTTACCATCAAAGAAAAAAAGCAATTCTTTAATGAAATATATGATCATATTTATATCAAACAACATAAAAATGCACCAAAATTAACAGAAAGAGTCGACAATCATAAAACCTTCTTCCTAGATTTTCATCAGTCTATGAAGTCCATCTAGGTGCTTTCAAGTTATAGTAATAATATTTAGGCTCTTCGTCATAGTGCCGTTCAATTGGGTAAATTGAAGAAACTAGCTTGTATGACCTCAAATCAAGCTTAGAACGCGTTCTTCTACTGCCAAAGATGAAATTTTCAAAATTTTCCATTAAACACAAAATTACAACTAAGAAAACAACAAACTGAATCCTCTAATCAACCTCATTACCTTGAAGAACTACTACTTTAACTCATTCTCAAGTATTCCTAGCTGATGTCTTCAAAAATACAGTCCAATCCTCTAATCTACCTTTTTATCTAATACATAAATTACAATGTTGTAATGTTAATTGTGCACCCACTGATAGCTAAATGATGTCTACAGAACTGAATTTGTATGCTGCCAAGAATGTGCATCTCTTCCTTGAATTTCATACTTTATCTTAAACCCAGCTGATAGAGATAAAAAAAATATGGATAACCACCAAGGAAGCTAAACCAAATGACATAAATCATATCCTACATACAATGTGAAGTAAATGGGGAAGAGAAGACTTGTTCATATCTTACATACAAATGTATAATAGAATTGTATACGAAAACAATCTATTATACATGCTATTTAGCCCTATAATCAAACCCATTTAAAGAAGATAAAGTAATTCACCTAAATTACATTGTTAACAAAACTTTCCATAAAAAGGGAAAAAGGGGAAAGGAATAAAGTGAAGATTCAAACATCGTAAATTATATACAAAAGTTAGAAGGGAGCATGAATCATTACCTACTTGGGTCTTCAATCAGAGTACATGTATGTTTCGAATCTCTAAAACCCCAAGCACCCTTCACCACTAACTTCAAAAGAGAAAGCACACACTACGTAGAAGTTCACACTACTGGAAGGAGGATTCACGATTAGGCGTAAAGTGATGATGTGTGCAGGGATTAGAGTGAAGGAACAAGCGAGAGAAGAGAAAAAAAAGTGAAAACACTAGTTGAAAATAATTGATGATTTAAGGTTAAAGAGTAAAATTTTAAATGAAATTAAAAAAAATTGTTTTCTAAAAATACTAACTAGCTTGCATGTAATAGCACGTGTGGACACGTTCTTATTTCTATCTAAAAACACCTTAAATTGAGCAAACTCGTGAAAGTTTAGATATTCGTTGAGTAAGTTATAAGTTTAAGTCCTAAACTGATCAAACTCAAAAACGTTAGGCCCCAATTTGGGCTTTTAGCCCCCAAAACTGTACTTAAATCCTTTTTTATCTAACACATTCTCTGATAATATATTCAACCTTAGATCAGGGATGTGACGTACATCTCTCAAGGTCAATAAGTGTTAGCTTAAGGTTTATTATTAATGATTTTGATGATAATAACAGAATATTTCAAAATTCAAATTGGACTTATTTCCTCTTATTGCTAACGGGTTTATTCTCAAAAGGAAATAAAATTATAAGAAATATGCTTTCTTTCTTGCAGGAACCTTCTTTATGAACTTACCTTATAAGAAATAGTTTATCTAAAAGGATCCTACTAATTATAAAGTTGTATATTAGCCCCATGATTGCTGGAAGATTTTTGGCAAAGATGACATCAAAGTTATTTAGATTAAAATCCATCTAGTTGACTAAGGATGCAAGTGAAGCAACGATTAGTTGAAGAAATTGAATATTTAAGAAAGAGTAATAACATTTGTGAAGCAACAAGCATACACAGACTTTCGAAACATTTGAGCAGCATCTATATTCTTAAGAATCACTCTATCAAGAGAGAAATTGTTTTTTATTCTACATTTTATTTTTTGTGAGCTTTTAGAAGCTTGTTATACACTTCAAGTGTGGAAAGTTAGAGAACCTTAAAAAATATGTACTCATAAGTTTGAAGAGGATCGTCAAATTACTACTTGATTTTATAGTGAAACACTCAAGTTGGATACTTAGGGAGTGAACGTAGGCTTGTGTTATAAGCCAAACCAATATAAATTGACTACGTCCTTTTTCTCTCTCTCGCCTTATTTTTTATATTTCCACATTATATTGTATGTGTCTGTTCATTTCAGCAAGAGGCTCCTTCACTTTTATAATAAGTCCCTTCTGTTTTCAACCTGCTGACGATTTCTTTCATTTTAATAGGCACCTTCCTTTTTTACTATTGTTAATAGGATTTATACTTTAGCAGGCTCTTGTCTTTTAACAGGCTACTATCGTCTGACAGGCTACTATTTTCTGATGGGCTCTTATTGTTTTAATTTTTAACAGGCCCTGTCTTCATAATAATTAAAAGTAACTTGTGAAAAAAATTTTAAGTCGCACACAATTCATCCCCCCTCTTGCTTATGTTTGCTTTATCATTTGGTATCAGATTGACGTATCAGAGTGACGATTTACAACATGTGATAGCTCATGGCAAACACCTTAAGAAGTTTTCAAGGACAATCCATTTCAAAGCCTACTTACTTTAATGGAAAAACTAATTATACTGGAAAGAGCGAATGACCATATATGTCAAATCTGTAGATATCGAAGTATAGCAAGCAATTAGAGTTGAAGCTACAATTTCCACTTTTGATAACGTAAAAGTATAGACTAATGTTAACAGGAGAAATGCACAATTAAACGCTAAAGCAAAACATCACCTGATTAGTGGGTTGTCTCTAGAAGAATATGAAAAGATATCATACTGCTTTACACAAAAAGAAATGTGTGACAAACTACAAGTCACATTTGTAGGAATAAATGAGGTAAAGAAGCATAAAATAAGTCTTTTAGTGCATCAATATGAAACTATTGGCATGAAATAGGGAGAGGCTATAGATGAATTCTTAGACGCTTCAACAACATCACCACGCCTTAAAGAAATTGTGAAAGATATATCCCAATGACAAGATCGTAACAAACATTCTGAGGCCACTACTAAAGGAATGGAGACCTAAAGTAATAGCTCTAGAAATGATAAAGGATCTCGACAATATTTCACTCAATTGGCTACAAGGAAACCTAATGATCCATGAAACCAAACTTAGGCGAGATGAAGGATCCTCTTATAGAAAAGGAATGGCACTCAAAATAACTGATGAATCAAATGTTGATGAAAGTGACAATGAGTTGCAAATAGATAGAGAATTTATGGTCAAAAAATATGCCCGCTCTATAAAAAGAAGCTGATGAAGAAAAGAGAAGGAAACAAGAAAGCTGAAAAAAAACAGGTTCCTATCAAAAGACAACAGCAGCAATAATAACATATAAAACAATCAAATCATATGCTATCACTACAAGAAGCCTAGACACACAAGACCATAATATACTCTTCTTCAAAAGGACAAGTCAAAAAATAGAAAATACAGAAAGCAAGTGATGACTGCAACCTGGTCAGATGAGGATTCTAAATATTTTGAAGAAGAGCTAAAAGAAGTCAACAACGTTTGCTTCATAGTTGAATCAGGAGATGATGAGGTACATTATTCTGACTTTGAAATTGAATTTTATGAATTGAAAAATGCATATCATGAATTGTATGATCAGTATAAGAGGTTGACAGTGAAGTATTTCAAATAAGTTGAGAAGTCTAAGAGTAATGATGCATCTCTAAAGAGTAAGATTAAATCATTAGAATCTGTGAATGAAAATTTGGCGACCACGAATATATCTCTTGAGGTTGACTATTAGCAAAAGGTTTCTGAAAAGGAAGTTCTAGAAGAAAGAGTAGCTAAGTTGGAAAATACGCTGCTAAGGTAAGATAATTAGAAGAAAAAGTCATCGCCTTAGAGCTTGAAAAGGAGAAAAGTGTTAGAAAGATCTTATCTCTAGAAAAAGATCTAGAAAATTTCATTAACGGAAGAAAGAATCATATCCGTTGCTTGGTAGTGGTAAATGGATTTTTGGTAAGGCCAAAATATGATACAATGAAAATAATAATATCAAGCCATACAAAAACTTCTTTGTTAAATCCAGTAGCAGCTATAGCCAAAACAGCAGGAACCTGCTAAATGGCAAAAATCATAACAACTATTATTCACTTTTCTGTGTGATTATTATGGTCAACATGGTCACATTAGTTATTCTTGAAATTTTTGTAAAAAGAAATTATCTCATAACTATGTTTGGAGATTGAAAGGTTAAACTACTAACTCGAAAGGACCCAAAAAAATTTGGGTACCTAAAATGAGATAATGGTTTCTGTAGATATGTTTCAAAACAGAGAAAAAGGAGAATCAATGGATAGTTGATAGTGGCTATTTGAGACATATGACAGGAGAAATATCACACTTCAACTACATTGAAATAAAGGAAGAAGGTAATGTTGTCTTTGTAGACAAAAATAAAGCAAAGGTCATTGGAATTGGTAAACTTGGTGAGTCTGACTCTGCCTCTATTGATAAGGTTCTCTTTGTTGATGGTTTGAAACATAACCTGCTGAGTGTGAGTTAGCTATGTGACAAAAGTTACAAAGTCATTTTCTATGCATCTCATTGAGAAATTGTCGATACTCATAATGATAATATTGTATTTGTTGGTCCTAGAAATCAGAATATATATTGTGCTCAATTGGAAGACATGTTCTCGCAAAGTATTAAGTGTTTTCTCTCTCTAAAAAAAGATTCGCTTATATGGCACAGAAAATTGGACATGCAAGTATAAGCATTGTTGGGTCCCGATTCTTTTTCTTACTAAATAAGCATATGTTCAGTTTATTTTTTAGGTTGAGTTTGATTAATTTGTTTTGGTTAGGATTTAATTAGAATGTCTATAGGTAGAGGAGTTTATTTCTTAGATTGATGGAATTAAAAGGAGAAATTAAGATTAAGTTAGAGAATTATATGGTGTTAGTTAAATTAAAGGAACAAGATTGTATAAGGACAATTTGGGAAGATCACTTAAGTTGTTAAAGGATTAGGGCTTATAAGGAGGGGTATTTAGGTCATTTTAGTTTCTTTTAAAAGAAAGAAAGGAAGAAAAGCCTTGTTTTGTCTTGTTTGAAAGAAGACAACGAATTTACAAGAAAAAAAAATGGAGAGTTTCGGTTGAGAGTGAAGAGAAGAAGAGAAGAAGAAGAGGTTATGGTTTCATCTTTCCTTGCTTTAGAAAGGTGTTTTTGAGAGTTTAACAAGAAGGAAAAAGAAAGAGGAAGGTTTAATCTTCCATTAGAGACA
>JANIIA010045616.1:0-11614 GCA_027478495.1 Erythroxylum alaternifolium
ATCACCTCTACCGTCACCTGCCTCATTTGCCACTACATCGGCCTCTTCCCTCACTCATTCGTCATCCACTGCACACTCCTTCACCATCCATCGCACCGTCTCCCACTCTCAGGTGGAAACCATGAAGCTCTCCCTCAGACATCCATCATTATCTTGCAGAAAATATTTACTCTCTCATTGTTTTGCTCTCCGTCGTCGACTTTCTCTCCTTCTCTACCGTCGGCTTCTTCCACACCCTCACCTTCCCCATCATTTGCCCTAACACCCATTTCACCATCACCATCACCTCTACCATCATTTGTATCATCTGCCACCTCACCGACCTCTTCCCTCACTCATTCGTCGTCTACCACACACTCCTTCACCATCCATCACACCATCTCCCACCCTCAAGTGGAAACCATGAAGCTCTCCCTCAAACATCCATCATTATTTAAGGTTTCATAAAATTGGGGACAGAGAAATTGGGGACCTCTCTCTGATCTCTCTCACTTGCATCTTGCTAAACACACCGTCTCTTATCGACTCTAGTTGGTTTCTACCATATTTACATAGCCCTTTTTCTTTCTCCCTTTCTCAAACCCACATTGTCCGATCCTTAATAATCAGTTTTTGCATGAGGGATGGACACTGTGGAGGAGCTATTAGATATATACATGGTAAAGAAAGAATCGCTTGATAATGAAGACCGATAAACAAGTCCAAGAGAGAGAAACTATGATTGGTCCAAAAATACACATAAGACACCGCAACTCCACTTTTGACGTCGATTACAGCTCTGAGAATGGATTCAAAGCTTTCAAGTTTCAGTTTCAATAAAAGGTCTCCTTTTCCTTTCCCTGTCTACCTTTTTTCCTTCGGTTCTACTTTATTGATGATCTTATGGGCTTATGTAGATTCTTCGAGAGATGACGATAAACCCATTTTGGATGGATCTTATTTCACTGACCGAATCAAGTTGGTTTCCATCAATGACGAGGGAGAATGTAGTGAAGAGCAAGAATCATCTAGCGAGGATTTTTTGAAGTCTGATGAGAAATTTGGTCGAATGTTACAAGTCATTTATCTATTTTCATATCTTCAACATTATTTTATTTTTTTAGTAATGTTATATAATGTGTTGGGTTTGGTGTTTGACGTTGAGGAAAAGGCACTGATATTGTAGGAATTTACTATTCAAGGCCGAATTTGACCTTATGTTACTGAAGTTTTGATGGTAACACCAAATTATTGGTTTCTTATTAGGAAGAATGTTAGTATTTAAGAAGCACAGTGACTATTCGATGTTGAAGTTTGATTTAATGGTATGTTCTTTCTTTTCTAATGTAGCATTGTGCCATTATGTAGCCTTGGATGTTCAAGGACAATGTTGTAATTCATCAGATGGTGATGATTGTGGTGATTCATTAAAGATGGCAAAGGAATCTGCAAGTCGGAGAAGAAGAAGAAGAAAATCAAAGAAAAAGCTGGAAGACTTCCTAGAAAATCTGGTGATGAGAATGATGAAAAAATAGGAGCAGATGCATCTGCCACCGCCTACTTCAGTCTCCTCACCTTCTTCAGCATTTACCGTAACACCTTCTTTACCATCATCTCATTTGTACACAATTTTAGATTTGTTGTTCCTGAAATGCTTGGTAAGCTCCATTAAAACTAATTGTTGTCTCATGTTCTGATGTGAATTAGGTTGAAGTCAAAATTTTATTTTTCTTGATTAATCAATGTCCAGTGTTCGATTTTGCAAATGGGTTTCATGATGTTGTTCAAGTTAGCAAGCTTCCTATTTTGTTGGATCCCACAAACCCTGCTCGAATAACTCTAAGTTCAAGACGAGAACAACACTCTGGCTACTTTTTGCTAATATTTTTGTTTTAGCAATACCAATTTCGTTTTGATTCTTAAACTATAGAAAAATAATATTGTTAGTTTTCTTACTATTTTAAGAGGGATATTTGTTCCATTGACCATCGATGGGTATGTTTATTATCTGTTCTTTTTCACCTGTACGTTTCTGATATGAAAATTAAGAAATATGTATCAATTCATCCTCTTCAAAACTCTTTAAAATAAGCCAAAATGCCAAAATTTGACATCAATGGCACAAACGTTAGGAGTTATTGAGTTGGCAAGTTGACTAAATCTCAAAGTAATAAATTTTGGTTGGCTTTACTTAACTGAACAATTTATCTTATCAACCCAAAATCTGCACTTGCATAAAAACACAGAGAGTCGCACGCAACAAATACGTATGCTGCCAATTTTGAGATGCAACATCACTTAATAGGTGGTAAAATTAGATTCTGACACAAATATTTGCAATAATTGAGTGGAAAGATGCAGTGATTGACAATAATTGAGTGGAGTAATTGAGTGGAAAAATCTAGTATAAAGATTTGATCACTGCTGTAATTACGCTGACATAAATCTGCTCTTCTCAAGTTATTGGTTCATTTATAACTTCAGCTCTATTCTGTTAAGAAAGCTAATATTACTCACATCCTTAAAACTTAAGGAGCTTAGGAAAATATGAGGACATTGCAAATGATTATGTAACTATTAACATTAGATTACCTAACATAGCCAACTAAATATTAAATTATGATTTTCATATCAATCTATAATTTATTCTTCTATAAAGAGAATTCATGATTATTCTCTCAGGGAGATGAACAAACAAATAGGAGTCTGCACATCATATTAAGTCCCCTTCTCTTGTTCCAAGCAATTAAATCATATTGTCCAAGAAAAGAAAGAAAAAAACCATATTGAAAAAAGTTAATAATATAGTCCACCTGCTAAACTATATCTTCTATTTCCTTATGTTTTCAACTGTTGCGTAAAGCAGAAGGTTTCCAACTTATTTGGCCTTCTTTCTTTCCCTTGATATTACTGTTAGGTTCTGATCATGCATCTCATACATAATATATATATATATATATCAAATATACAAAACGGAAATAAAACGGAACCTTAAAAACCAGATCTACTCGTGCATATAGATATAGAAAAACAAAAACATGAAATGGAAGATGTTTACGTACCTTTTTGATGATCTCCTTTGTTCTTTAATCTTCTCCACATTGGGTTATAATAAACCAAAATGATCAACGTAGACCGTCTCTAATGAAAGTCCACACAAAGATAGAAGGATGAAACCTCACTAGGAGATGGCTAGAATTCTTTCTTTATGCTGGCAAAGATAAGAACTCTTGAGAGAGTTACAGAGAAAAAGTGTGTGTGTAAGAAAAAGAACCTTTCTTTTTCTATTTTGTCTTACATAAGATACATGAAAATCATCTCAATTTTTTGCACCATTTGGCCTTCCATAACCCCCATCACTAATAGAAAGTTAATGGTTATGAATAGCATGTATTAATGGAAGCCAACAACACTTATTTCTAATCCATTCCATGCAACATTTTCTACCACGATCATATCGCGATCTAATCACGAAACACTCTCTCATATCTTGAATCACCATTCAAGACCATTTTACTCATCCTTCGGATCTCCTATATGTGTGACCCATTAGGTTCCTGGTTATGTTGGCCATTTGAATTAACACTTAATTCAAGCAAGTCAAGAGCGGTATCTAGCAATGCGTTATGACCCCCAATTGACCAGAAAGTCAGTGGTTTGACTATAAACCCTTCCATATGCAATGTTGCTATGCAATTTGTCCTTTCACCATCTATACCCCACTTGGTTCAGAGTATGGTCAAAGTGTCAACTCCCACTAGACTGACTATGTCACATCTAGTCCAAGTGATATTAGATCTTATCATGAGGATCTCATTACTCTATGTATCATTGAAGACTCTCTTCCTGACACATATCTGCTTTAGCCATAAACTCTCGAGTAATGACCTGAAAAGAGGCCGTGGGTATCATCTCCTTCTATCAGGAGTGGTGAATCCTTTATTGGCTACTCAATTACCTCTGAATACCTCAAGCTATACCCAATCATCACCCTATAAGTAACCCCTGAAAGGCACCGATGAATGGAGTCAAAGCATAGTATCAGTATCCAAGATATCCTTGAGCATCTCAAGTCAAAGAATACTTGCACCATTGCTATGATGAGACTATCATTGACACTGGAATAGAATATCTATATGATTGTCTCATCGTAGGTCAATCCAATGTACTTACTACCCTTAGTAAGCATCCACATGTTAACTCTAAACAACTCATATCTATAACTTATGAGATCTACTGCTTGATCTAATCAAGGAGTATAACATGCATTAATCTATCTGGATTAATGATACCTCATCTTATTAATCCTATAACTAGGGAAAGTTTAGATACTAACATAATTACACATGATAGGAATCTCATTATCATGATCTCATAATGATTTTCTTCATGCTATGTTTTGTATCAAGGACTTCAGTAAATCAATATAAGATCAACATCAAATCTATAAATGTATGAACATCAAAATAATGAAAAATGCCTTTATTAATCATAAAATGATTTATACAATAAGTGATAAAGGTGATTTCTTTTAGAGCACTTCTCTAACAAACTCCCACTTACACTAAAGTTGATCATCTTAATATCTAATACCATAGGTGTGTACATATGACACAAAACTCTTTAGGGAATTAGGCTTACTCAATGGATCAATTATATTTTGATCAATGGGAACTCTCTCTATCTTGACATCATTTTTACCAATGATCTCTCTAATCAAATGGTAGCCCTTGAGTACATGTTTAGACTTCTGATGAGATCTCGGTTCCTTCTCTTATGCCATAGCCCTGTTGTTGTCATAATACAACTGCACTGGGTCAGCAATGCTTGGAACCACACTAAGTTTTATAATGAACTTCTTAATCCAGAACGCTTCCTTTATCGCTTCTGAAGCTGCAATGTACTCCGCCTCTGTCATCAAATCAGCAATCGTCTCTTATTTGGAACTTTTCTAACTGACTGCACCACTATTCAGTGTGAATACATATCCAGACTGGGATCTGGAGTCATCCCTATCGGATTGGAAGCTGGCATCAGTATACCTGCTTACCACAAGACCACCTTCTCTATATACCAAGAATACATCTTTAGTTCTTCTCAAGTACTTAAGGATATTCTTAATAGCCACCCAATGACCCTCACCAGGGTCCAACTGATATCTGCTCGTAACACTTAGAGCATGCGATACATTAGGTTTAGTATATAACATAACATATATGATTAATCATATAGTCGAAGCATAAGGAATCAAACTCATGCAAGTCCTCTCATCTTGTGTCTTTGGGCACATAGATTTAGAGAGTGTAATCCTATGTGCTATAAGAAAATAACCTCTCTTGAACTGCTCCATGCTAAACCTCTTTAGCATCTTGTCTACGTATGTAGGCTGAGAAAGATGACCAAGCAACCTTTTAGATCTATCTCTATAGATCCTTATTCCCAAAATATAAGTTACTTCTCTAAGGTCTTTCATAGAGAAGTTTTTAGCTAACCAAATTTTTAATGATTTCAAAGTTGAGACATCGTTTCCTATTAGCAATATGTAATCTACATACAGTATAAGGAACACAATTGCACTCCCACTAACCGTCTTATACACACACGGCTTATTCAAATTTTGTGAGAAACCAAGCTCTTTGATTGTCTCATCAAATCAGATATTCCAACTCCTAGATGCTTGCTTCAATCCATAAAAGGATTTCTATAACTTGCATACCTTTTCTCCATTCATGGATATGAAACCATCAAGTTGTGTTATATACACATCCTCGTTAGGCTTCCATTAAGGAAAGTTATCTTCACATCCATTTGGCATACCTCATAATCATAATGAGCAGCAATGGCTAGAAGTATCCTAATGGATTTAAGCATAGCTACTGGGCTAAACGTTTCGTTATAGTCAACACCTTGCCTTTGACGATAACCTTTAGCTACAAGCCTAGCTTTATAGGTAACTACATTACCCTCCATATCAGTTTTTTCTTGAAAACTCATTTGCACCCTATGGGTTTTATCCCTTCAGGTGGATCAACCAAAGTCTATACTTTGTTTTCATACATGGAATCGATTTTGGATTTCATAGCTTGAAGCCATTTGTCATATTATAAACTCTTCATAACCTCTTCATAAGTAGTAGGCTCATCATCTTCTATGAGTAATACATCGTTAAGTTCACTTATAAGAAATTCATATCTCTTGGGAACATAACATATCCTACCTGGCCTATGAACTTCTTATATGTCAGAAGGTTGAACTAATGTTTCATCTTCATGAACAATAGTCTCGGGTCTAGGCAATTGATCTGTACCTATTTGAGCATCTTGAACTTCTATAGTTTAATTTTGCTCCGACTGTCTTCTCTTAGAAGAAACTCTTTCTCTAAAAAGACAATATGATTTGAAACAAATACCTTTTGTTTGGAAACATGGTAGAACTGATATCCTATCCTTAAGATATCCTACAAACAGATACTTGTCAGATTTAGCTTCAAACTTATCTGACTGAATCTGCTTCACATAAGCATGACAACCCCAAACTTTCATATGAGAAAGATAGGGTCTATTGTTAGTCCATATCTCATATGGAGTAACATCAACTGACGTGGATGGGATTCTGTTTAATACACAAACAGAAGTTTCGAGTGCATACCTCTAAAAGGATTTTGGTAAATTCACTAAACCCATTATAGAACTCACCATGTCTAGCAAGGTTCAGTTTCTCCTCTCAGCCACACCAATGTGTTGTGGTGTATAAGGTGGAGTCCACTGGGACAATATTCCATTATCCCTCAGATAATCCAAAAACTCTTGGCTTAAATATTCACCACCTCGATCTGATCAAAGTGATTTAATACTTCTACTAAATTGTTTCTCAACTTCATTTCTAAATTCTTTAAACCTTTCAAAGGCTTCAGACTTATATGTCATAAGATACACATACCCATATCGAGAATGATTATCGATAAAGTTAATGAAGTATACTAAGCCACCTTTGGCATATATGGACATCAGACCATACACATCAGTATGTATTAGCTCTAAAAGTCTACTAGTTCATTCACCCTTTCCCTTAAAGGGTAACTTAATCATCTTGCCTAATAAGCAAGTTCGCATGTGTCATATGATTCATAATCAAATGATCCTAAACTATCACACTTATGTAGTTTAGACATGCGTCTCTCACTTATGTGGCTAAAGTGACAACGCATAAGTAAGACAATTTCACATTATCTTGTTTTATTCTTTTTTTATTATTTATATTTAGAACCAGATTAGACAAATCCAATATGTATATACCATTGCACAATATACCCAAAGCATATAATATTCAATTTAAATAAATTGAACAACCATTGATATTGAAATTTAAATGGAATCAAGCTTTATTAAGACTAGAAGCGGACATTACATTTTTAGTTAAAGAAGATTTTCCAATTCTAGTACAAGCCCACTAGGGAGCGTCAATACATATGTGCCTACAACTAATGCAGCAACTTTTTTTCCATTGCCCACTCGCAGGTCTGACTATCCCTTGTTGAGTTTTCAACTATTCCTGAGGCCCTTCATGTCAGTACAAATATGTAAACCACAAACAGTATCTAATACCCATATCTTATTATCAAAAATAGTATAAATATTAATAACATTAATACCTGAAGTAGATAGGGCATCATATGCCTTCTTCTGCTTCAAAGACTCCCTATAGGCCTTGCAATTTCTCTTCTAGTGGCCATCCTTGCCATTGTGGAAGCAAGTTCCCTTCAAGGTAGTCTTCTTTTCTTTCTTGACACCTCCTTTAGGCCCTACGAACTTCTTCTTTTGGCTCTTTTTCTTCAAACCAGAAGAGTCCACCAGCATCACAACCTTGTCCTTGTGGATAGATGGCTCAACTGCCTTGAGCATGTTAACCAGCTCAGGAATTATGTTGGATATGTTGTTCATCTGATAATTAAGCACAAATTGTGAGTAACTGTCAGGTAAACTCTCAGAATTAAGTCAATACTTAATTCAAAATCCAAAAGAAAACCTAAGGAGGCCAACCACTTAATGTAGCCATTCATCTTCAGTTCATATTACACTGGAGATTTCCCCTCAACCATCTTGGAGTAGAAAAACATCACAAAGTCTCGAACCTTTCAGACCTTACTTGCTCATCAAGAGCTCCCTAAGATAATAGACTATGGTATGAGCATCCATAGCCTTGTGCTGCCTTTGCATCTCCAGTGACAATATGGCTAACATAATACAACTAGCCATCTCGCTATCATCGAGATACTTCTTATGTGACCCCCGATCGTCATCAAGAACATCAATAGCAGGGGGATTAAAAAGTGGTTCTTCCAAGAAATAACCAAGTTTCTCAGACTTAAGCACTATTCTCAAGTTCCTGAGCCAGCAAGGAAGTTTGGTCCAGTCAACTTGTTACCTTTCGTTAATTATCTTAGATTCATACTAGTACTCATGGTGTTGACTTGGGCAATATCAACCAATCGTCAAATAGAGAAAAATTAGAATGTACTTAAATGCATGTTTATAAGGACTTTAATAACAAGCATTTTGGCTCCCACTATTTTGACAAATTCATAACCCTCAATATAAATCTGAGAGAACTTGTAGAGAAATTCTCTTAGTGGGTCGATATCCACTATCCCTAAGAATGACCTGGAGTTTGCCTAACAAGTCACCTTAGTTTAACCGGTAGGTACCGATCATACCAATTGTATCTCCAATGTAACTATCGAATCTAGTGCTATCAACTACTGATGTGTGCACACTCATTGGCCTATCAACTCTTGACACGTGTACATCTAATGTACACTACCCAACTTAGCCTCTATCCATGTTGATCTTAGGTTTACGCAACAAATCAATGCTTCTAGTTAAAACTAACCCACTAATCTAGAAATCCAATTTCCATGGTTCGAACATATCCGTGTAGAGCAGGCTTTGCTTAACAAACCTAACTTTAAAAAGACTCTAAATCTCGCCACACTAAAGGAAGGTGTTAGTTTTAATATTCTAGGTGATAGGTTTGACTAAGGTCTCATCTAACTTAGATGGTCTTATACATATAACTTATATATATATTTACTATAACTACATGGCATGATATGGACTACCCAATCAAATTAGGCTTAAGCCCATAACCATCCATCGTGTAAGCCCACACATTCTCCTAACCATGCATTCTCTACATGGAAGATATGGACAACCCAATCAAATTAGGTCTAAACCCATAGTCATCCATCATGCAAGCCCAAACATTCTCCTAACCATGCATTCTCTAATGCATATTTGCAAACATATCATATTTTTTATGACATCTTAAGGATCCTAATATGGAAACCCAATTTAACGCTTAGATATAAGCCCAATCCAACACTTATATTTACTATCTTCCTTTTATTGACTTTGCTAAAATTACTATTGTACATTATTTTGATTGTAATTAATATTAATAACATGAATTCCTAATTCTATAAATTAATTTACCTTAAAATAATTATTTGATGTCCAAAATTAAAAAACTTCAATTTTGTCATACATGCCAATTTTTCTAGTCTTACTAAAAAATATATTTCTCTACTAAAATTAATTCAAAAATAACTTCTATAATTTCCTAAAATTTCTAGAAGATCAACATTTCAATCATCTCTAGGTTGTTTCATAATGATCAAAATAATTTAGGAATCACCCAAAAATTATCATGATCACCGAAACACTGGTAAGACACCAAAAATGACAAATATGACTTCTAATATTTTCTGGAAATCAAATTTCAAACAAAATCATTTAGGCATGCATCAAACATCATATTAACACATTTTATCACGTACAAATAATTTTAAGGTTCTGGAACCGAATTACAAACATACAAAAACATCAAACAAAACGGATCCTACAATTTCTGGAAAACTGTCCAGATCTGAAAAATTGTTTTATAAAATTATTAAAAAACTTTTAATAATTCTACAAAAATTACTGAGGTATAAAAACATTCCAATTATATTCACATAATTTTCTAGAATCAAATTCCACGAAAATCATGTGTAACCTCATCAGTTTAGTAAATAGACATCACATGCCCAGCAGAAAGACATATTTCATTCATGTTCTTGTAAAGTCGAAATTAAATATTTTAATCACATTAAAAGTATTTCCAATCACACTGAATCATTCAAATACATCTTATGAATAGATTGGTGAAAGAAAATCGTGAAAACCAATTCTCTATAATTAAATTCGAATAAAACATTACAAGATCCTAACTGTCACAACCATGAAAATAGTTTTCACATGTCATGTATTCTACATCTAACAAGGCCCAAGATGACTCTGATACCACTATTAGGTTCCAATCATACATCTCATAGATAATATATACCAAATATACATAACATAAATAAAACGAAACCTCAAAAACTAGATCTACTCATGCATATAGATATATAAAAACATGAAATGTAAGATGTTTACATACCTTTCTGATGACCTCCTTCGTTCTTTAATCTTCTCCGCATTGGGTTAGCGGAAACCAAAATGCTCAATGTAGAACATCTCTAATGAAAGCCCACAAGAAGATAGAAGGATGAAACCTCACTAAGAGATGGCTAGAATTCTTTCTTTGTGCTAGCAAAGATAAGAACTCTTGAGAGAGTTAGAGAGAAAAATTGTGTGTAAGAAAACTAACCTTTCTTTTTCATTTGTCTTGCACAAGATGTACGAAATCACCTCAATTATTTGCACCATTTGGCCTCCATAACTACCATCACTAATGGAAAGTTATAGGAAGTTAATGTTCCTGAATAGCATGAGTTAACGGAAGTTATGGGAAGTTAATGACCATGAATAACAAACGTTAATGGAAGCCAACAACACTTGTTTCTAATCCTATCCATACAATGTTTTCTACCATGATCCCATCCTAAAACACTCTCTCATATCTTGAATCACCATTCAAGACCGTTTTACTCATCCTTCAGTTCTCCTATGTGTGTGACCCATTAGGTTCCTGATTATATTGGCCACTTGAATTAACACTTAATTCAAGTAAGTCAAGAGCGGTATCTAGCAACACATCATGACCCCCAATTGACTGAAAAGTCAGTGGTTTGACTACGAACCCTTACATATGCTATGTTACCATGCAATATGTCCTTTCACCATCTATACGCCACTTGGTTCAGAGTATGGTCAAAGTGTTAACTCCCACTAGACTGACTATGTCTCATCTACTCCAAGTGATATTAGATCTTGTCCTGAGAATCTCATTACTCTATGTATCATTAAAGACTCTTGTCATGACATATATCTGCTCTAGCCAGAGACCCGTAAGTAATGACCTCGACAAGAGGCTGTGGGTATCATCTCCTTCTACCAAGAGTGGTAAATTCTTTATTGGCTTCACAATTACCTCTGAATACCTTAATATGTACCCAATCACCACCCTATGAGTAATCCCTGAAAGGAACTAATGAATGAAGTCAAAGCATATGATCAGTATCTGAGATATCCTTGAGCGCCTAAGTCAAAGGATACTTACACCATTGCTATAATGAGACTATCATTGACACTAGAATAGAATATCTATATGATTGTCTCATAGTAGGTCAATCCAATGTACTTACTATCCTTAG
>JANIIA010045656.1:0-11612 GCA_027478495.1 Erythroxylum alaternifolium
ATATACATGTTTCCCATACATCTCTATGTATATGTATATTACTTACAAAAGAATCTCAGTACCTTATGACTAGATATATAATGCTTATAAAACAAAGCTCTTTCTTTATTAATAATAAATATTTTCATTACAAAAGTAACAGGAAAAAATTAAGTTATAAGTAAATATACTTGCTTTTCAGGGCACTATATTTACATAACAACAACAGTAACTACAGGTTTTCTACTAATCTAATCGAGTTAATGAACAAATAGAAACTTTGAATGGAGATGGATCAAATCAAAACATAATCATGTTCCTAATGCTACTCATGTATAATCTTCTCTTGAAGCTTAATTTATCAAGTTAATATATTTCATTCATCTAGTGTACAAAAAGGGATAGCTAACTATGAGATTCAAGCGCAATAGTGCACTTAAGCATTACTCAGACATTTTAGTTTGAATGTTATCGAACCTTGGTTTTGCTTTAGCTTTAGTCCTTTAAAGTTATGATAAGTAATCCCAGTACACCAAAGAGAATATACTACAAACATCATACAAAGTCAGTATTTTCTTTTATCAGATTGAAGCATGAAAAAAATGAGAACGAAATTGAAAGAGTTAAAATAGATGCCATGTTTAATCAAGATGGAAATAGATAAAAAAATAGGGTAAGCAGTAAAAATTGGAAGGCTACAGAAGTGTAATATGCCACAAGAGAATAAGGGATGGTGTACGTTGAAAAGGAAATAATTGATTAGTTGAATATAATATTCAATTAAAAACACAAATTAATCACTATCATCGCTTAATTATAAATTAAAATCATTTTCTTTTTCTGAAGAATTTGAATCAAACTCAGCCTCTTCTTCAGATCTCTAGCCCTCCTCATCCTCTCCAGATAAAATTTCAGCATATGCATTACATGGGTTCATTATCCTCATATAGGACAGATGCATATATTTCATAAGCATATTCTTGAAACGCTTCACTTTTGAATTTTTGTTCTCTTTTTCTACGTGATTCAAAAACACCTCTAGGTTTAACTTTGCAACTGGCCAACCAATTTGACTTATCTTGTCATAAGAGAGGAAAGGGGACATTATACACCCGGATCGCTTACATTGCCAACACGAAACGTTGAAAATGTCAAAATCTTCTTCGCTTATTGATTTCAACTAGATTGTATTAACTATGCACTTTTAAACCAACATTTGGAGTTAGATCAAACAACTCACTTAAATATCACACTTCACTTTATTGGTAATTTCAAGTATCTTAATAAATTTTCCATAGTAATCCGTCAATTCTCCCTGTATGGAAACTCCACTATTTATTGTTGCCATACTATGACTATGATATTCTATACGATATTTGTATCCATTAACAAAATACACCAAATATGATTTAACAGTATATCACATATGAACTTGTTCTCTATTAGATTTTCTAAGGCCTACAAAAAAGAAAATACCATATTAAACAGTATATTATGGTTTGAACACTTAAATCTTATAATTTAATAATTTTAATATTTGTAAGTGAAAACTTACATTTTGCTAGAACCATCGAGGAAAGTGTCTTCTAACTTTTTTATTGATATCATCTTGTATTTTGTCAGGCATGAGCTTGCGTGACAATTTCTCGTATAATCTAAAAATATTATTATGTATTTCAATTATGAATAACACTAAAATTCAAAACCCAAATAATCAATTTCAACTTACTGCATGAAAGGTTGAACCTCTTGACAGTTCAATAAAATATAACCATGGGCAGCCTCAATCTCTTCCTCTGTTAGCATTCTTCTTGTTGAACATCTATATATTTGTCCAAGATATGTGAAAATGGATAAGTTATCTTAACATCACTAGTTCCTCCCCCATTATCATTACGAGGAACTTTTCTTTCTCTTATGTGAACATGCAGCTCAAAATAACGTGAACAAAATGTACTAGCTTCCTCCACTAAATAAGCATTACGTATCAAACTTTCGATTCTAGCTTTATTTTTCACATTTTTCTTTAAGTGATGCATATACCTATATTAGCGAATAGGGTTATGCGAATTTAGTTATTAAAATATGATATGACTTCAATTACAATCATTTTTGTTGAATTATGTACCTCTCAAATGGATACACTTAACGATATTGAGCTGGACCGGCTAGTTTAGCCTCGTGTGCTAAATGGATAAGTAGATGCTCCATACAGTCAAAGATGCTTGGAGGAAATATCACTTTTAACTTACAAAAAATTACTGAAATTTTCCTTTCTAGTTTTTCCATTTCAGCCAATTTAATTTCAGATGATGTTGAGCTTTTGAAAATCAAACTTAATTCTGCTATTACTTCCCAAACCTTATTCGATAGCAACTCCTGAAATGCAATTAGAATTAGCCTTTGCATAAACACATGACAATCATGAGTTTTCATCCTAAATAATTTGTACTTCCTCATGTACACACACCTTGTCAACTTTGAAACATAATCATTTGAAAACTTTAGACTTTTAAACCATTCACACAATATTTCCTTCTTCTTTTTGTCTAAACTGTAACATGCTTTCAGATATTTATCGATGCGAACATCTTTAGGTAACTCATTCCTTCTACAAAAAAGTTTCAAATCAGCTCGTGATTTTTCATTATCTTTTGTCCTCCCATTAATATTCGTAATGGTATTGAACAAATCGTCAGAAATATTTTTTCAATATGAATCACGTATAGATTATGACGTATCAAAATAGTTTTTCAATATGGAAAATCCTGAAAGATGCTTCGTTTTCTCCAGCCAAAGTTTCTACTAATTCTTGTATTAATTTCATCAGCTTCAAATTCTGTAACTTTTAGCAAGCCTAATTCCTTAATCTTCGTCAATATCTCTTCACCAGCTTTGTGACAGGGAGGAGGTGTTTTTACCGTCCTATTCTTTATGAACTTTTGTTTATTACACCTAAATGGATGATCTAGTGGAAGAAATTTTCTGTGGTTGTCAAACCAACATATTTTGCCTCCATTTGGACGATAAAACAAGTCAAAATCATTGTCACAATAAGGACAAACCAATTTTCCTGCTGTGCTCCATTCAAACAACATGACATATGCTGAAAAATCACTAGTTGTCCACATCAAAACTGCTCTCAATACAAAATTTTATTTTAAAAACACATTATATGTCTCAACACCATATTCCCAAAGATGCTGCGATTCAGATATCAATGGTATGGTTATAAGAATACATCAATTTTATGCTTTAGATTTGTAAGCCCTGGCACAATCACTATCAAGAACATATATGCCTATTTCATACACATCCATAGAGGGAAATTATAAGGAGTAATGATGACTGGCCATGACGAATATTGCTGGTCGGATTGACCAAAAGTTTGAAATCCATTCGTGGACAATCCCAACTTAACATTTTGACTTTCAACTGCAAACTCATAATGGGTGTCATTGAAATGTTTCCATGCCAATGCATCTGATGGATGACTTATTATGTCATCTTACTGTTGGTTTTCATTGTGCCATCTCATATGAGACGCAGTAACATTAGAAGCATATAGTCTTTGAATTCTCGAACTTAGTAGGAAATAATACATCCGCTTCCAGGGTACTAACTTTCCTCTCATAGAACGTGATAAGACTACGATTATTCTGTTTTCATTAAAGTGGAAAAGTGAAGTAATGGTTGAACTCTCTATTAAGATCATCACTTATTACATAGGATCATGTAGCAGACAAATTTTTATTGAAGTAATTCCCACTAACAAAGACTACAAAGTTGAGAAATGATATCTCCTCCTCCTCCCAGGCTAATTCAGAAGCACTATATGACATATGGGAGAGGTTCAAGGAGATGTTGAAAAAATGCCCACATCATGGTCTACTGATTTGCGTGCAAATTTAACCCTTTTAAATGCCTAAATCAGCATACAAGGTAGATGATAGATGATGCTACTTGGATTAATTTAAATAATAAAACACCAAAAGTGGCTCATAATTTTATTAAAGACATAGCAACAAACAATTATCAATAGCACTCCTCACGAGAAAAACTTAACATGTAGTCCCTCACTTACACTAAGACATGCCCGTACATCCTGAGGATATTCGAGCACATACTCAGTGAAAGTGGCATGCTAGTTAGAGCAGTCACATTCACCTATCATGGAATCAAAATTAAAAAGCGAATAACACGATATCTAGAACTCAATTCCTCTTTTCATTTCATAAAATATAATGCACATTGTAGTATTACACTACACAATTCATATATATATACAACATCAAAAACTATAAGAGTCTATTATTCTTTTACACATATTACATGAAAGAGGAATTTTATAAAATCTCTATCTAAATCTTCAGTCTCAACTGACTGACCTTTGAGCCATTTCTTGAGTCCAAAAGTTGTACTAGGTTTCTTTTAATTTGTCTTAGAAGCTAAGTCTCTTCTCTCGTACCTAAAAAGCCATATTGAAATTTTGATGAGTTTTGCGAACTCAATGAGCAAGCCATCATCGATATGCTCACTCATCTCACGTAACAAAACTAGTTCGCAGACAATTCACATCATCACATAAGGAAGATCATTTCACTAATCATCATTTTGCATCAAATACCATTTTGTTCACTTAATTCACATTTCTCATTTAGAACGACTCAAACAAATTCTTTTGATCATTTAAAACATACATATCAAATATATATGCAATGCATATGTGGCTCACAATCAATTATTACTTTGTTGTGACTGAGTGCCTTTTTAATTGTCCCGTATTTGATGTGGATAGCGAGCTTATTGATAACTGTCCTGTATCTGTTAGGAATACTGGTTCATTTTACATAGTGAGTCAGAGGCTCTTAGCACACTATGAGCTTTAAGCTCTTTCTCAATGGCTACTCAGGTCATAACTGCCTTTATTTGATCATACATATCATGTATAAAATCCATCAATTTTCATATATTCATTTTACACATTCATTTTCACATTTTCATCGGACCTAAGTTTGGCATTCAACAATTAAGTTGTCTGCAATTATTTCTATTAGATTCACATACAATGAGCACTTCCAATGTGATTCTCATGTATCAAACACCTCGAATTATCAATTTCTGGAATTTACACATTCACATCAATAATAATTTAGTAATTAAAATTTAAGTAAAGATAGACAATCTTAGTGAGAACATCTTGGTTACTCACAATACGCTCTAAATAGCTATTGCCTCGATGTCCTGACAATGTTAAGATGTGGTTGCTCTATTTGCGCTTATATATCATGCAACATATACATATTTACACATTACTAATTTTCACAATCACATTAATACTCAATCATACACATATGTATATTTGTTATATATAATGCATGCTCAATTTGACTATTCCGGGTATATTTTCTTAATTCACATCTCATGATCATTTAACATCATCATTCCATCATTCATTTATACCTAATAGACCTTAATTACTTTATTCACCTAGTCCATCATCAACTAAGTTCATTCTAGGCCTCATTCAAGCCTAAATACATCATAAGGAAGTACCTAGGCATTAGTTGTTCCAAACATCGCTTAAAAGGCAACCTTTCTCTTTTTATACCTACCCACGATCATGCTGGTCCTTCCTACGATCGTGATAGAACTTAGTGGAACTAACCACGAATGTGGGTATTCTACCACGATCGTGATAGGACAAAAATTTTGCCAAGCCAAAATCGTGGGGACTATGCCACGATTGTGCCCTACATTTTCTTCCTTATTTCTTCCACGAATTCAACATACATACTAACATCATTTACACTCCAAATTTTCTAGTATTTCCATCCATTTATGTAACTTCAACATATGCTAATTTAACTACCATATTAGTTGCATTAAAATCTACAAATTCACCAAATTAATTTTTTTTATTCACTTAACCTCATTATACATGTAATCCTAACTCTTTCCATGTTTTATCTCTTTCATAATACATCAATAAATCATCTCCATAGTTCATCATTTCGACTATATAACCACTTCATTTTTTACCTCAATTTCATCTCAATACCATTCATAAGACAATCATAAATCATTATTCATATTATATGCAAAATTAGGACATCAAAAGTATCCACACATTCATCAATGTTTCAACACACATTCAACTCCATTATCACCTTCATTTTATCTCTAAACTATCATCCTAGTTCTTTTCATTTCAAGACTCTACACTAGCCTTTTCTTTAGCTTCAGAACTCAATCTATTTCCTCATATAACAACCTATAATCTATGGTTTTTATACTCTAAAAAATAGAATACAATCATATGTATTTATTCACCAAATTTTTGCACTCATTCATTAACGCAAAATCAGACATTAACACATCTCGATATTCATCAACTTTCAACTCTCATTCTAACACCATTTTTATATACCATCTAGATCAAAAGCATCCTTAACATAACTCATAATTTATTACTCATCATAACACAAAAACAAACCATGAATATGTTCATTTATTCATCCACGATTTAGCATAAAAATTAACTCCATTTACATTTTCAATATATCCCTAATGATCATTATAAATGCTTTCATTAGTGGCAAGATGTTGAAGACAATTAAAATGGAAGTAGAAACTGATGGATGAGAGCAAAGTTCAACGTGTGATGCTTGGAGAAAAGCGTGTCGTCAAATGGAGAATGAGAGATGAAAGCAACGAAAAAGATGAAAGTATGAATTAAAATGAAAGAAAATAAAGAATGTGTCTTCCAAATGAAAGAATTGATGAGTGGTGGGGTAATGACACCTGTCACTACCACTTGTCACCTCCCTATGGTTCCATTTGGTCTATTTTTAATAACTAGTCTATTTATCTCCAATTTCTAATCCAATTGTCTCCCAATTTTCTATAACGCTTGTCATTAGCTCCTAAAACCACATTATCAGTTATTTCTACTACCATTTTACACATTTCTATTATCATAAATGTAATGTCTTGGCACTTGACGTTTTTCCAAGTCCAAAAATACCCAAAATTTCAGAAATTTTCCAAATTTCACCAAAAATTCTAAATTAATAATTATACTCACCAAATCAAAAATTAAGACATAAAACTCACTATTCACATCATAATCACTTAAAAATCATTTATACTCAAAAAATGTCAATTGAATGCATGTACAGTCATTGTAATGTGTGTAGACATCAATAATCATGTGTGTACATGCTTATATTATGCATGAGCAAGGAATGTATTTCCTAATTTATCATTGCTATTTCTCATTATAGTGGTCTAGGACCTTATATCCTAACTTTCATTAATGGAAATAGGATATTACTTATTAAGCCAGCAAGGGTATATGAAATAGATGCAGTGGAAAATCTAACAAACTAGGTGGAAGATCTAAGCATAAAAATTAATAAACTGAAGATGAATCCATAATGTCGAATTGTACAGTATGAGGTGTGTGGGCTAGAGCATTTAGGTCAAATTTGTCAAGCATTACAGCCTAAACATGTAAATTATATGGGGAATGCTCCTAATCCATGCAATAATACTTATAATCTAGGATAGAGGAATCACCCTAATTTTTCTTATGGAAATCAAGGGCAACCAAAGAACAACCCTCCTCTAAGATTTCCACAACAACCACCTCAAGTAAGAAGTCGACTCTAGAAGAGACGGTGATAAAAATCGCTTAAGATATTGATGCAACATATTAAAAATATAGGCTTTTATACATAACTGAGAGGTTTAAATTGATCAAATCACAAAATTAATATCTAAAAGACCACAAGAGAGCTTTCTTAGTACCAAGAAAATGAATCTTAAAGAACATATAATGGAAATCATTTTTAGATATATTCAATGTTTACTTTGCTAAGTTTGCATAAATGTTATATTAGATTTATTTTTTTCATTTTAGGTTTAATTTTGTAATTGACTAATTAGATTAGTTTTATTGGTTAATTATAATGTTATTAATTTCAATTTTGTGATTAATTAGGTTATTAGTTAATTTACTATTTATTTATTTGAGTTAGAATATTTGTCTATGATTTGGCTATGTGGGATTATTTGTCTGTGATTTGGCTATGTGTTTAATTTTTCTTTCACTAGTTCATTTTCACGTTTAACAATTTACTGAGCATAATAAATAAATATGGGAAGTAGTTATTTTTCAAACTTTATCTACTATTTTCTCATGTTTATTTAATGTTTCAAACATAATGACATGACCATGATGAGTAAAAGAGGTACAAGGAAGCAACAACAAGGAGTAAGGTTCTCTAGTGACACAAGTGGAGCTCGCACAGTCTAATCATGAGAGCAACCTCTAATGTTACTTTTCAATGTTGCGACATATAATGAGCAATATCAACAGATCAAGGAGAAGTCTTTTGTAATAGGCCATAGAATTGACTGGTAGGCGCTTGCGTAGGTCAATTTCGTTAAGCAATTTTGGGACCTTATTGATGTTTGGGCATGGTTTTGATTTTTCATAATCATGGATCCCTTATACTAGTAGCTAACGCTCGAGGTGCTCTCTATACTCTTTGTGGAGAAAGGATGTCATAACTGGAACTAGCCAAACACTATCTAGTTCTGGCTACTAGGGGAGATGGTTTATATAAGCTACTTAACGTTCGCCGTCATAAAAAGGATGTACGACTAAGAACTTTTAGGTACGTTAACTTACTTAACCCTACGGATA
Source organism: Erythroxylum alaternifolium (assembly GCA_027478495.1). NCBI lineage: Eukaryota > Viridiplantae > Streptophyta > Magnoliopsida > Malpighiales > Erythroxylaceae > Erythroxylum > Erythroxylum alaternifolium. Next base: position 8,693 of record JANIIA010045656.1, read on the forward strand.
GACTTTCTATATGATATCGCTTCTCCACAATTTTGGAGTATGATCAGTGAGAACGGTTATAGTAACCTGAGTAGGTCAAAGGAATCATCTTTACAACACCCAACACTCAGATATATACATGGAGTTCTAAGTCACACACTGAGCGGGCGAGCTGACAACAATAGTGATGTGGAAAACCTAGATGTGCTCTACCTATGGAGTAAGAGTGAGGGGACACCAATCCATCTGGGACATACATTAGCCCAGTTCATCCAGCATTAGAGTAAGGAGAAGAAGGTTGGAACAATTTGTGTCAGACCTTGTGTGATGAGACTTGCATGGCTTATAGCGTCTTTGATAGGCTACCAGTGATACAACTGGTAAGTACTATAGTAGTACTATTGATGTGATGAAACATATGCATATGTGATTAGGTGGTTTGGATGTCTGTAAGTTTTAATCATTAATCCTTGATAATCCATAAGCACATGATTCGTTAGTTTAGTACCAAAGGTATCGATCCCACAAGGAGGGAGTTAATCTAATCCTAAATTCTAAGGCCAAAACTAATAATAGAAATTCAAGTTATATGAAACTAATATGAAAATTTAAATGAATCAATCAAATTAAGAATCAAACATAAAATACTAATTACTAAGCAATTGTAACACACCCAAGAATTAACCAAAAGAAACTACCGATTGAGAAAAAAGAAATTTTACCTATCCTTGATTCTAACTTAACTCATTATGAATTATTAGATTGTTGACTCTAGATATCCTAGGATTGATTACTCTCTGATAAGTTATAACCATTAACCCTAAATCGATCCCTAATTAGATTACGATGGTTACAATCTATCCAAAACCCTAATTAATTTTGAAGTTCTCTAATAAACTATCCAAAACATATGTAAGATCTCTCTTCATACAATTTCTTGATCTGATTTAATTCTTGTCTTTACTAAATCACCTAACTCTTGTTTGTCCAATTTAATTTTTTTTTATTTGAATCACCCTTTTAGTTTATTATCGAATTATGAAATCATAGAATCAAAGCACAACAGATCCAAAAACACATAAACAATCAAAATTTTCATTAATTCAAGAATAAAATTTTGAAGGTGAGTTTAGAATATCCTCAACATTCTAGATCTTATCATTAACTGTTCAATCCAATTCTATACAATAAAAAATAGAAAATAAATAGGAAATACAATCTAAATGGATGATGAGAGGCAGCGACGTTAGGAAACCTCTTTATCTGAGAAGTACGTCGAGTCAGCTTCTTTTCCTCTTCTCTCTTCCTTCTTCTATTCCTCTATCTCTTGATGATTTCTCTCTAGGGTTTCTCAAGGTGGCTGATGCAAAAGCTCCTCTTTCTGCCTATTTTCTTGTTCTTTAAATATTCTCTTATGTTCTCAGCTGCCCTAGCAATTTTTTGGGGTCTGAAAAGTCCAAAAAATCTCTCAAAACTTGAAGTTCTTGAGTGTATACAGGTCTACCCTTTGCAGTTCATGAGCATAGCCTTGCAGGCCATGATCGCAGGCCATTTCCTGGGCTTTTATTATGATCGTGGTAGGCAGGTCACGATCGTGGGCCAAATTTGATGCTTTTGTCACGATCGTGGCATGTAGGCCATAATTGTAGGCCGTTGTTTCCGCTCGAATGTCTCTGAAACTTCTCCGTTCATTGATGTTGACCCTGAAATACTAGCAAACACTTCAAGGTACCTCAAAAATGTAATAATTAAGCTCAAATACTTATACTAACCTATAAAACACTTGAAATATAAATAATTAACAAACTAACTATAATATCCTGTTTCCATACTAAGGGTTAGAACCGTAGATTTCCGTAATTGAGAAATAGTAATGAGATATTAGGAAAATGCATTTCATTGTCATGTATACTGTTAGCATATACACACGTGAATTCGAATTTTTACACACATTAAAATGATCGTACATGCATTCATAGACATTCTGGGTACAATTGATTTATAATTGAATTGTGAATGTGATTTTGTTGAGAATTGTGGCTTTTATATGTTGAAAATTGATTTAGAGAGTGTATTTAGTAATTTAGAATTTTTGGAGAATTTTAGAAAAATTTCTAAAATTTTGGGTAATTTTGGACCAGGAAAAATGCCAAGTGACAAGACAATTGATACATAGCAGTAGAATTAAGAGTTAAATGGCATTGGAAATTTTTATAAATGACATTTGGGTTTAATGACATATGTCATTGAAATTTGGAGACAATTGTAGTAGACACTACAAGAATATTACAGAATCTACGACGTTTTTAAAACGTCGCAGATTCTCCACAAACGTCACAAATTTCCTTTTGCGATGTTTTAAAAAACGTCACAAAAAATGTCGTAGATAATGGAGTAGGCAATAGGTTTCTGCGACGTTTTAAAGGAAACGTCACGAAATGTATCAATATTCGGCAACATTTAAGAAAATGTCACAAAAAATTTGGACTTTCGGCGACGTTTATATAAAACGTCACAGAATCATAAGATTTGGTGACGTTTCTTTAATGGTCACGTAGAAGTTTTCGCGACATTTTCTAAAACGTCGCACAAAGGTAGCTTCTGCGACGTTGAAAGAAACGGCGCGGAATCGTTTTTATTCCGCGACGTTTCAAGGAATGTCGCGGAATTGTTAACATACCGCGACATTTTATATGTCGTCGCGGAATTATTAATATTCCGCGACGTTTTATAAAACATCGTAGAATGTCGTTGAATCTGCGATGTTTTATAACGTCGCAGAATGCTAAAAAAATGTCGTAGAATCCTTATTATTTGTTTTTTATCTGAAAATAAATTTAATTTAATAATTTTCCAATTTTAATATTTTTTAAATCTTATTTATTTGATAACTATTCAATATTATTTAATATAGAATTTTATTTATTTTATATCATTAATT
>JANIIA010045697.1:0-11608 GCA_027478495.1 Erythroxylum alaternifolium
GCTAGTCTTTTTACGTTCTATTAATGTCCAATCTTAATAGAACAATGACTAGGAACATTTAGGAATAATACATAAATTTGATATGAATCTCATAATTATAATCTCATTATAATTTCATTTGTAATGTATAGTTATTCCTTGGAATTTGACTTATACATCTAAACATATACAAGATAAATAATGCCTTTAAATAATTTGTCACTAAACTATAACCAAAGAGATTGGCTGTAGGGCATAAACCAACAGTTACAGGGGGAGAGAGTGCAGGAACTGGGAACTACGTCCTTAGGTATTCCAAACTTGATTTCCCTCGTTTCAACGGAACTACGGATCCATTAGGATGGATGAATCATTACGAACATTTTTTTCACCATCAACGAACAACAGAGAAAGATAAGGTGGGGTTAGCATCCTTCCACTTGGAAGGAGATGCCCAACTATGGTTTCTCAAGCTAGAAAAGGATCGGCCACACCTATCTTGGGAAGATTTTAAAGCCAACTGCAATTTACATTTTGGTCCACCAATTAGAAGCAATAAACTATGAGAGCTATCCAAGATTCGTCAAACTAGCACTATAGAGGAATATCAATGGCGTTTTGAGCAACTAGCAGCACGTATCAACACTTTTACTCAAGAACAGGAGGTTGACATCTTCTTTAGTGGATTGAAAGAAGTCATAGCAGTAGAAGTTGAGCTACAACACCCTTAAGATTTAACTAGTGCTATGAGCTTAGCTTAGTTATATGAATGTTGGGGAATTAGAAATAGAGAAGAACTAAGTAGTCTATGGAAGAGCACAAGAAATACTACGCCACAAACACCTTTTGTGAAGCAGCTCAACATGGTAGAGATGGAGGAAATAAGGGCAAAAGGGCTTTGTTACAACTGTGATGAGCCCTATACATTAGGGCACTAATGTAAACAAATATTTTAGTTGGAGGTACATGATGATATGCATCTTGAACTAGAAATTCAGGTAGAAGAAACAAAGGAGCCAGAAATCTCTATTCATGCAATAATAGGAATGTAGAAATCACAAATGATGCAAGTAAAAGGCTTTATCCATGGAAAGGCCCTAATAATCTTAATTGATTTCGGAAGTACTGACAACTTTGTAGTGAATCTTTGGAAGATAAAATGAAAATATCCATTGAATCAAGGTCTTGATTGCAAGTTACAGTGGCGAATGGAGAAAGACTACATAGTCTAGGAGTATGTCAGTCACTTACGATATAACTAGGCCCTCAAACCTTTTGCTTTGATTTGTTTGTATTGCCTCTCTCTGGTTTTGATGTAGTTTTAGTGGTAAATTGGCTAAGGATGTTGGGTCCTATTTATTGGGACTTTACTGCCATGAATATGCAGTTTTGGTAGCAAGGGAAAAAGTTAGAGTTATGTGGAGTAAAGGAAACCAGCCCATATACTACTTCTTTGTTAGCAACATTAGTAAAAGTGGATAAGGAGTTGGAGCTCAAAAGAGTCCTAGTGAAATTCCCAGACCTATTTGATGCCTCAGAAGGGCTGCCACCTACTCACTAATGTGATCATTGTATTCATTTTCAACTAGGAATAGGAGCTATAGCTGTTCGCCCTTATCATTATCCTCATAGGTAAAAAGATGAAATTGAAAGGCAATGTGAGGAGATGCTAAAAAGAGGAATCATCTGACCTAGTCAGTCTCCTTTTTCTTCTCTAGTCCTCCTAGTTAAAAAAACAGATAATTCATGGAGATTTTGTGTAGACTATCACTCTCTAAATGCCCGGGCCATCAAGGATAAATTTCCAATACCCGTAATTAACGAATTATTAGAGGAATTATATGGGGCTCACTATTTCTTAAAGCTATATTTATGCTCGGGGTATCACCAAGTCAGAATGCATGATAAAGATGTGGAGAAGACAACTTTTCACACACATCATGGGCACTTTGAATTTTTAGTTACGCCTTTCGGTCTTACCAACGCTCCTTCAACCTTTCAAGCCCTTATGAATGTTGTATTCAAACAATTTCTATGTAAGTTTATCTTGGTATTGTTTGATGATATCCTTATTTATAGTCATACTTGGATAGAACATATGTACCATATCTTGGTAATATTCACTGTATTGAGACAACATTGCTTGTTCCTAAAACAATCTAAATGTTTGTTTGCATAAAATTAATTCTCTTAGTTAGGACATATGATTTCATCGCGGGGAGTGGAAGCATACCCTCAAAAAGTGACAACAATATCACAGTGGCCACAACTAACTGCTATTCGATCATTATGAGGCTTCCTTGGTCTTACTGGGTACTACATAAAGTTTGTTAAAAAATTATGGAGAAATTGTTAGGCTGTTGACAGCTATATTAAGAAAGAATTCCTTTATGTGGACACAGGATCCTGTGATTGAAGAATTCCTTTATGTGGACACAGGATCCTGTGTTTGTCTTTGAAGCATTGAAATTAGCCATGACTTAAAACCTGATTTTAGCCCTTCCAAATTTTGAAAAGACTTTTGTAGTAGAATGTGATGCCTATGAATATGGACTAGGAGTTGTCATATAACAAGGAGCTTGACCAATTGCTTTCTTTAATTGTACTCTAGCTAAACGACACCAGCATCGACCTACCTATGAGAAGGAATTGATTAGTTTAGTCAAAGCTATGCCCCATTGGAGATCTTATATGTGGGAACGACATTTCCTAATAAGAACAGACCATTACAGCCTAAAGTTCCTCATAGAGTAGCATATTATTACCTCACCATAATAGTATTGGGTTAGCAAGCTTATGGGCTTTGACTTTACGATGGAATACTGAGCTGGGCGAGAAAATATTATGGCTGATGCATTATCATACAGAGATGAGGATGTGGGAATCCTAACTTCAATATCCATGCCTCAGTTAGGGTTTTTGATGCAATTAAAGCAAAAGTTTCTCACTCACAGGAGCTGCAGCAACTAGTGGAATGTATTCAGACTGGTAAGGAGGGCAATCTTTGTTCATACCGTGATGGGATAATATTCTTCAAAAGACAAAGTTTATTTGGCAGCTTCTTCTACCCTTATTTAAGCCATAGTTTCAGCAATTCATGCTTAATATCACAAAGGCTATCAAAAGATTCTTTACCGAGTTTCATCAGATTTTATGGGACAGGAATGAAGCGACAGATTCAAGACATGGTTAGAACATGTGAAACTTGTCAACAAAAAAAATTCAAAACACCAAAAGCCTACTAGCCTATTACAACCTCTGCCCATTCTAGTGCAGATTTGGTCAGATATTTCAATGGACTTTATAGAAGGGCTTCCACCTTCATATGGGAAGGTTGTCTTACTAGTTGTTATTGATCGTTTCTCTAAATATGCACACTTCATACCTCTAACCCACCCTTATTTAGCTGTTATAGTGGCTAGACTCTTCTTTGATCACATCTTTAAACTACATGGGTTGCTATAAACTGTAGTTAGTGATCAAGATGTCACATTCACAAGTTCCTTCTGGGCAAAGCTATTTAAGTTGAGTGGTACCAAGTTATCATTCAGCTCAGCATATCATCCTCAAAGTGATGGGTAGATAAAGGCAACTAACTGTGTTATCAAGATGTATCTTCGATGTTTCATAAAAGACTATGCACGCAAATGGATGGATTGGATATCTTAGGCTGAATATTGCTACAACACTAGTTACCAATCTTCTTTAAAAACTACTCCCTTTGAAGTGGTCTATGGCCACCCTCCAGCTCGTTTGCTTTCTTATTGTCCAAGTTTGGCACCAGTTGAATCTGCTGATAGGGAATTATAGAATAGAAATCTGCTGCTACAAGAGGTGCACGAGCGTTTGTTATAAGCTCAAAATGACATGAAATTTGCCTATCACGCTAAACATCGAGAGGCATACTTTGTAGTAGGTGATATGGTTCTTTTAAAACTTCAACCTGACCGCCAACTATCCTTGGCCTCTAAAAGTAATCAAAAATTATCTCCTTATTTCTATGGCCCTTTTCCTATTAAAGCCAAGGTTGGTTCTATCATTTATTGCCTGTCCCTAGCTTTAGAAGCCAAAATACACTCAGTATTTCATATCTGCTGTTTAAAAAAATTCCATGGTCCCAACACCAATACCCCCTAGTTACCTGTGATTTACCGAAGTGAAGTACAGCCCATTCCTAAACCCATATTAGACTTACGCATAATTACAGAAACTTCACAAGTATTAATACATTGGGAAGGTCTTTCTCTAGCTGATTCATCATGAGAGCCTATTTCTACTATTCTGAGTTTCTATCCATCATTTGTACTTGAGCTCAAGAGCATTCTTGACAGGGGAAGCAATATTGCAGACCAACATAAAGTCCAGCAATTAGAGGAACCTAACTCAGTCAAATTAGTTTCTTGTGACTAGGTTTACAAACATTTTACACATGGAAAAAAGAAGAAATAAGATTAGGTGTTAGCTGTCAATCCATTAGTGTCATTATCTTATTATTTGGTTATGATAAGATTATATTTAGAGAAGATTAAATCAGATGTAGATCAAGTTAGATAAGATCAAATTTAGATAAGATTAGATTTAGATCTGGTTAGATTTAAACTAGATTTAGATTAGGTTAGGAGTCTATTATGCTTGCATAAAACCTAAGTGATGCAAGGGAATAAGCAAGTATTTTTTCTCTTATCAAAGTTCTAGTTTTTTTTTAGATCGAAGAGTTCTCTCTAGCGAGCCTGTTTTTTTGTTTTTTTAAAATAGGTCGAAAGGGCAAAAAAACTAACTAATACCATTTTCCTTCTAAGTTAATTTTTGATTTCAAGTTACAGGGTCCCATAACTAGATCATAGACAAGGGCTAGTAACAAAGGAGTTGGAGAATATTCAACAGGCTATTTATAACAATCTTGATTAGTAGATTCTAAAGATTAAAAAGAGGGAGACCTTATACAATTACACTCAAGCTTTCCTTTTTGATTATTCCCTTATGAAGTAAAGAGCCATGGTGGATTGGATGAAACATGGAGATAGAAACACCTTATTATTTCACGAAGTCATTGTCTCAAGGAAAGCCAGGAACAAAATTATTTCCGTCCAACATAATAATACATTACTTAACTCTTCCAATCTAGCTTGTTTATGGTGCTTATGATTATTTTAGTGATTTAATGAATAAACCTTCCGAAGCACATTCATCTAAGTAATTCCTTAAGTAGAACCTTAAAAATTCCATTTCACCTTAAGAAGCAGCCATGCTATGCAAGCCTGTTACACTTTAGGAGATTGAGGAAACAGTTGCCAATCTCCACCCCCATAAAGCTCTAGGACTAAATGACTTTAATATCAATTTCTTCAAGAAATCTTTGTTACTCACTAGAAATATGAATTTAGAAGTCATTATGGAATTTTCCAATAAAGGCTCTCTCGTTAATGACATTGATAGGAATTTTATAACCCTTGTTCCAAAGAATGGAGAACTGAATGATTTTTTTATTTCAGACCAATTGCTTGCTGTAATTTCATATATAAAATTATCTCTAAAATTATTGCTCAAATACTAAAGGGTATATTCCATAAGCATATTCGCCCCACTCAGGGAGCGTACATACCTGGTAGAGTAATTGGAGATAATATCCTTATTTTTTAAAGAGCTCATCAGCTCTTACTTTAAGAAGAGAGGTAACCCCAACTGTTGTATTAAGATTGATCTAAAGAAGGCATATGATAATGTGGATTGGACCTTCATCATCATTATATTACAAGATATGGGATTCCCATAGGTATTATCTAGTGAATGATGAACCTACCAAATTCTTCAAAAAGTATAGGCATTAGACAATAAGATCCACTATCTGCATATATCTTTGCTCTCGTCATGGAAGTACTCCACAAGATCACTGAAAGGGTAGTGAAAAGAACATGAAGCTTTAAATATCACTCTAGATGCATAAAGCTCAAACTAGCTAATTTTTATTTTCTAGATGATCTAATATTACTTTCTAAAGCAAATGCAGATTCCACCTTAACATTGATGAAAGCGCTAAAATTTTTTCAAAGGGCATCTGGGTTACAGGTGAATAGTGCCAAAAGCAACATTTATCTTTCAAGGAGGGCAACTGATAGAAACCAACAGATTGCAGATATCACTGGATTTAAGCAACAAAACCTTCTAATGACATATCTTGGCATCCTCGTCTCCACTCAAAGAGTGAAATCAAAGGACATTGTTAGTCTTCTTGACAAAATTCACTCCAGAATCTCTTTTTGGAGCTCCAAACACCTTTAAAAAATAGGGAGAATCCAAATTATTGCATCTATTCTTAATTCTATCAATATCTATTGGGTTGCTCATTTGGCTTTCCCTAGGTCCATTATAAAAACTATAGATAAGATATTTAGCAACTTCCTGTGGCCTGGCAAAATAGAAGGAACTCAAAACCCAAGATTAAATGGAGTGAAGTCTGCAATCCAAGAAAACAAAGAGGTATGGGGAGATGTTCTACACAAACCATGAATACCATATTGCTTAATAAGATATAATGGAGGCCCATGCATGATAAACAATCTCTTTGATGTGAATGGATTCATAATTACTTTATCAAAAATAAGAATATCTAGGCAATTAATTTTATGCACTTTCCCTTAACCACACTAAAATCCATTTCAAAAATGACGGACCATTCAAGACATAATTTATAACATTAGCTAGGAATGGCAAATCTATAAACTTCTAGTATGATAATTGGCTCTTAATGGGGTAACTAATCAATGTCAATGAAGCTATGACCCTCAGAATATCAAATCCACAAAATGCTTCTGTTGCAACTGCCTCAGCTGACAAGGAAGTATTCCAACACTCAGCATTACCCAAGTCTCCTATAAATGAAATCTGTCAAACTCACTTCAATACAGATGATGACAAAAACATTTGGAGGAATGCTAATGATTGTAAATTCTCCATCTCAACATGCAAAAGGATGATTTTCAAAGATATTTCAAAAGTACCTTCGATCAAACCAATTTGGCCTAGTTATCTCAACCCTTGAGGTACCACCACCCTTTTGATTACAATGACAGAAAAACTGAAAATAGTTCATAAAATTGTTAAATACTTGTAGCTTACAAACTAGTGCGCACTATGCCGAATAGCTAAAGAAAGTACTAAAAATTTATTTTTAAATGCAACTTTATTAGGGCAATATGGATGGAACTTCTTAAGAGGTTTTTGATCACTTAGAGGTTAGAAAGTTTGGATAACATCAAATATTAGTAGTTAACTAATAAAAGTAACTGCTCGAATAACCCTTCCTACAAATGTTTCTGGCCAATTTTATCTACAAAAAAACACAACGATGTTGAATGAAAGAAACTACAGAAAATGATATAGGCATTCTTTATTTTATGAGCTACATTATCCAAAATGACTTATCTATTATTATGATTTGTCCTCTTATTAAGCCCCCTTGAGCTTTATTACCCTTTTTGTTATACTAACCACATTATAAGCCTTTAACCTAACCAAATGACTTACCTAAGCCCTAAAGCTAGTGGAGCATTTGTGATTGTCTATATTTAAGGATGCACAAAAGCATAAGTGTAGGGGTGTGCATGTATGCTGGTTGATTATAACTTATAGAATGCAATTTTATCTCTTTTCAATGAATCTGGTTAATTAATTATACGTACTCTCCCTCAATTATAGTAAAATCTGTTTTGAAAATGAGGGACACATTTAAGACGTAATTTATAGCATTAGTTGTGAATGGAGAATCTATAAACTTCTAGCATCATAGTTGGCTCTTAGTGGGGCAATTGATCAATGTAAATGAAGCTATGACCCTCAGAACATCAATTTGACAAAATGCTTATATTGCAATTGCCTTAGTTGACAAGGAATTATTGCAACACTAAACACTACCCTGGTCTCTCATAAATGAAATGTTTCAGACTCACTTTAATATAAATGATGAAAAATACATTTAGAGGAATGTTAGTGATGGTAAATTCTCTAACTTAACTGACAAAAAGCTGACTTTCAAAGATCTTTCGAAATACCTTGGATCAAAGCAGTTTGGGCTAGTTATCTTAACCTCCAGGCTACCACCACCCTTTTGATTGCAGTGAAGGGAAAGCTAAAAATAGTTGATAAAATTGTTAGATACATGCAACTTACAAACTAGTGCGCAGTATGCCGAATAGTTAAAAAAAGTACTAAACATCTATTCTTTAAGTACAACTTTATCAAAGGAATATGGATGGAACTTCTTAGGAGGTATTTGATCACTGAGAGGTTAGAAAGTTTGGATAACATCAAATCTTGATACTTAACTAATAAAAGTAACTGCTCAAACAACACTTCCTACAAATGTTTCTGGATGGTTTTATCTATAAAAATCACAACAATGTGGGATGAAAGAAACTGTAGAAAATGATATAGGCATTATTTATTTTATGAGTTATATTGGCCAAAATCTATTAATTTTTTTCCTGTTGTTAAGCCCCTTGATCTTTATTAGCCTTTTTTATATGCTAAACACATTACAACCCTTTAACCTAACCAAATGTCGTACCCAAGCTTTAGAGCTAGCGAAACATTTGTGATTGTTGATGTTTACGGATGCATAAAAGCGTAAGTGTGGGGATACGCATATATGGAGGTTGGTTATAATTGATGAAATGCAATTTTGTCTCTTTTCTATGAATCTAGGTAATTAATTCTACTTATTTTCCCTGAAGCACACTAAAACTTGTTTTGAAAATGAGGGACACATTTAAGACACAATTTATAGCATTAGTTGCGAATGGGGAATCTATAAACTTCTGGCATCATATTTGGCCCTCAGTCGGGTAATTGATCAATGTAAATGAAGCTATGACCCTAAGAACATCAATTCCACAAAATGCTTATATTGTTGACAAGGAATTATTGCAACACTAAGCATTACCCAGGTCTCTCATAAATGAAATATTTCACTCACTTTAATACAAATGGTGACGAATACATTTGGAGGAATGTTAGTGATGGTAAATTCTCCAACTTAACTTACAAAAAGTTGACTTTCAAAGATCTTGCAAAAATACCATGGATCAAAGCAGTTTGGGTTAGTTATCTCTACCCTTGAGCTGCCACCACCCTTTTGATTGCAATGAAGGGAAAGCTGAAAACAGTTGATAAAATTGTTAGATACTTGTAGCTTACAAACTAGTGCACACTATGTCGAATAGCTAAGGAAAGTGCTAAACATGTATTCTTTAAATGCAACTTTATCAGGGGAATGTTAAGGTTATGTAAACATAGTGCCCTGGAAAGCAAGTGTCTTTACATATAACTTAATTTTCTTCCAGTTACACTATTGTAATGAAAATATTTATTATTAATGAAACAAAAGAGTTTGGTTTTATTTGTATGAGAATAATATAACTAGTCATAAGGTACCAAAGCTTCTTTTGTAAGTAATATACATATACATAAAGATGTATGAGAAACATGAATATTATTAGAGTCTAAATTAATTGATTCACAGTCGAATAATCAATTTGGTCTCTTGATTATGGTTTAGACTGTAGTGTTGCTATTTACCTCCATGTAAGTAGAGAAGTTTACTTCAAGGGAATGATGAGTTTCAAATCATGATAGTAGTTTACTGTCGGTAATGGTACTATTAAATGAATCTAAAATCACGTATGTTTTTTTAGAGAATAAAGTAGGCCGTTAATTTAATCTTAAAACATACACCTTAGAATTCATTTATTACAGACCACAATCTTAATAAATGGTGAACTCATGTGTGTTTTGTTATAATTCTTGATATGATCGGAATGGATTTTTATTAGGAATCAATCCAGTGTTCGCATGTTAGAATTATTAATTAAAAGATGCATCACGGAACATTCACTCAAATAAAGAGTTTATAGTGATATCATCACTTCTAGATGTTTTACAGAGATTGGTGATTAAACTGGCACCAGTAGTTTGATGGACTAGCTACCCATCAAGTCTTAACATGGAGATCATATCTTGTGTGTTAATCACCATATAGAGTGAAACGGGAGATCTAGAAGGAAAAATCAACATAAAGACAAAATGATAATTTTACCCTTTATTGTGTAGATGGCTGTAATATGGTTTATAATAGAATTTGCGATTGGACTTTGTATTAAAAAATTGAAACATGTTTTCTCATAATTTTAAGTAATTCAAGAGTTCAACCAATTGGCTTTAGTGAAATAATATTTGGTTAATAAGTAGGAATTAATTATAATGAGATTAAATTAATTTCGGGCTTATTAAAGCTTGAATTATTTAAGTCCAATTAGATTCCCCATTTGGCTTCTAAGAAGGTTATTAAGGAAAGAACGAAAAATAAATGGAGTTTATCAGAAAGATAATGAGACAGTTTGGAGAGAAATGGACGAATTGGACTCAGGCTAATAAGACAAAAACAATTTAATTAAGAGTTAATTAAATTGGGTCTTAGGCCTATAATTAAATGTTGGGCTTACACTTATTAATTGTTAAAGGAATATTTAATATTGGGCTGAATTTTAATTTAATTAATTAGATTAATTGAATTAAAATTTAAAAAAGAGCAAAACCGAATTCTACAAAGATGTAGGATTTGGTAATGCTCTTCATTAAATGCTGTTGATGGCTTATTTTAATAACATAAACAGACAGTTCATTTGATTTTCTATGGAAATGAATGTGGGGCATTAATGTAAAGATCTTTTAGCATTCTACATGAATGAAAGTGGATAGAAAATGTGTAGCCCTTTTAGCATTCTTTTGATTAAAGAATGGAGTGGTACGTTTTTGGCTTTTCACCCTCTCCTAAACCGTCCAAGTGTTGGAGTGGGAAGAAACAATTCATTTTTTAGCATTGATTAGCTAAATGAATGTGGACTGTCTTAGTTCACTCCACTCTCTCCTAAAAAACCGAACAAGTGTGGTAGAATTCAGTTTTTTTGGACAATTCATTTTAGCTTTGATACAAAAATGAAGTGTGCATGAATTTGGCTCTCAAATTTCTCTCCTAACCTACCGAACAAAGCAAAAGATTTGCTCTCCTATATTTTTCTTCTCCTTTCCCACAAAAGGATCTTGTTAACTAAGTTGTCCAAGGAGAACAAGTGGTAGATCAGATTGTTTAAAGACACAGCAACGAGGAGTCGAAGCTGTAGCAAGGAGTTGATAATATTATGATCTTGTTGTTATTTTATTTATTTTTTTTATGTCATATCATATATGGATTAAGAGCATGTTGATTAGTGTTTACATTTTCGCTGTGTTTGATTTTGGAAAAAGTTTTTGAAATCTACCATTTAGCCTAGCCAAGCATGAACTTGTTTTCGATCTAACATCAAAGTGCATGATCGTGACCTAGCACAAATCTCTTACGATTGTGGCATAAAGTGTATGATTGTGGCCTGGGTCTTGTCAACTCATCTCTTTCTGTCAAGATCACGGCCTATGTTTTTGACCCGAAACTCTTCGAAATTTCTTCATTCTTTGCCATTTACCTTGAAACACTAAGAAACACATCAAGGTACCTTAAAAATATAACAATTAAGCTCAAAGACTCATACTAACCCATAAAAACACTTAAACATAATTAATTAACAAACTAAAACAATTC
>JANIIA010045737.1:0-11605 GCA_027478495.1 Erythroxylum alaternifolium
CCTAACTTCACTAATTGGTCTTCTCGTAGACCCGTTTCCCTGATCCGACCCGTTAAGTGGGACCGGGATGTTACAAGCTACCTTAATATGATACAATGAAATATTTCTTTATTGATCTCTCCATTACTTTGGATGATAAATCCTAAATACTTAAAACACTCTTTATGTGGTATAACTTTTGTACCGAATTCACCTCCACATCAGAAGCCACCCTATGGCCCTAAAAGTTACACTCTAAGTACCTATTCTTAATCCTGCTCAATTTAAAACCTTTCGACTCTAACATACTCATACAAAGTTTTTGCTTGACATTGACACAGTCTTTTGTCTTATACACTAAAAAAATGTCATTAGCAAATAACATACACTAAGGAACATTCCTTTAGATATTCTTAGTAAGCTCATTCATCACTATTGCAAACTAAAAAGGGCTCAATGAGGAGCCTTGGTGTAGCCTAATATCGACAGAGAAGTGCTCTGTATCTCCTCCTATCATCCTTCCTCTAGTCCTTACACTTTTATAAATCCCTAATAACCTATATATAGGTTATAGGAAATACCTTAACTTATAAATACCTCCACATGATTTCCCTAAGTACCTTGTCATATGTCTTCTCTAAATCAATACAAACCACGAGTAGGTTATCTTTCCATGTAGTATTCCATCAATCTTCTAAGGAGATGTAAAACTTCTCTCATGCACCTTCCTGGCATGAAGCCAAAGTGGTTTTCTGAGATAGAAGCATCCTTTCTTAATCTCTTCTCAATCATCTTCTCCCATAACTTTATGGAATGACTAAGTAGTTTGATGCCTCTATAGTTTTTACAAATTTGGATGTCCCCTTTGTTCTTGTATAGAGGAATTAACAAATTAAGTCTTCACTCATCCTGTATTTTGGAGAACTTAAGGATCACATTAAAATGCTTGGCTAGCTAAGTAAGACCCTCTTTGCCTAGGCTCTTCCATACCTTTATAGGTATCTCATTAGGCCCTACTATCCTTCCACTCTTCATCTCCCTCAAAGCTCTTCTAATTTCTTCCCCTGTTATCTACTGGCAACGAGTAAAGTTACAATACCTGTCAAATATATTAAGTTCACCTAAACAGATGTTGTCCTCTATGCCTTAATTAAAATGCTAAAGAAGTACCTTTGTCATCTTTTCTTGATGTCATTCTCAACCATCAAAAATAATTTTATGATAACTTGATTCTGATTGCATGATAATTTGATTCAATAGGATATGATAATGTATAGTATAAATAAACATATTGAAATTAACGATAGAATGATGTTATAAAATTTATAATTTTGATTATAGTTTGCTTAAGGACAAGCAAAACTTAAGTGTGGGGATATTTGATAGAAGCATAATTAATCATAATTTAACCTCATATTTGATGTATTTTTGCTTTTTATATTTGGTACTTAATATGCTTCAAGTGTGTTTATAGGTTATAATTGCTTTCATGGACTTAAAGGAGAAGAATTCAAACGAAAAGATGACATAGAACAAAGAATTGAAGCATAAAAGTGATGCATGGCCGTACACTTGTCCAGACAGTGCAGAATCACGATTTTAGTTATTTTTGGACATACACAATCTGATAAATGTCCAAAAACCCTATTTTTTTATATAAAAAGATGTTTTCGGTAGTTAATGAAGGGGGTAGACTCTTGGAGGTGATTTCTAGACATGAAGAACATCCAGAAGGTATGATTTTGTTCCAAAGAAGTGGCGAATACATATAAATCATCGAAAGATCCATCAGAACACAAGATTAAGCCTCTACATCGCAAGAAAATTCATTAAAAGA
Organism: Erythroxylum alaternifolium; assembly: GCA_027478495.1. Classification (NCBI taxonomy): domain Eukaryota; kingdom Viridiplantae; phylum Streptophyta; class Magnoliopsida; order Malpighiales; family Erythroxylaceae; genus Erythroxylum; species Erythroxylum alaternifolium. Next base: position 1,817 of record JANIIA010045737.1, read on the forward strand.
TAATTAGGGAGATTTAGGATTATGAACCTATTGTTTTCAATTCATATTTCTGTTTGTGTATGTTTGATTTTATGTTTGATAATGTGTTAACTAAACATCCAGTTAGTATTTAGGCTAGATGAACCTTATGTGAATACTTTTATATGATTTGATTCTTTTATTAATGCAATTGGTTGTTTGACATATTGTGATCTAATTACGCATATTATTTATGTTCTAATAACCCAAGAATATTAGATCATAATTTGATTTCATACATAGAGATTAAGAAATCTTAGTGTGAATAGATTTATCATAATTAGAAGGAGTTATTTCAACCTTAGAGATAGGATGTCATAAATCCTTCAGATTAGGTCAAAACTAATAGAAGGACTCATAAATTGGTAACACAATCCTACAAGATTTAACCTAAGTAATTTGATTAAAGACCTTGGGATTAGTTGTTAGTAGACTCAAGGTTGGCTACTAGCATATGATAAAAGTCTCCACGGTCCAATTAATCAACAAATAATTGCATGATAAAAGATGAATTTGTTAAGGTTTTAGGGGGGATTCGAGCTTAGATATTAATTTATGATAATGATATTTTTCTAAATGAATTCCACTCTATGTTCATTATTGTTTCCTATATAGTTTTCTAAGTGAATTCCAATCTATGTTCATTATTATTTCCTATTTTATTTTATTTGTTTTAGTTTTAATTACTTTCCATTAAAAATCTAAAATCAATCCTTAGGCTGATAATAGGGGAAGGGTGATTACTAGTACTCATAATCTTCATGGGATTAACCTGTACTTACCGATACTAGCTACAGTTACACCGTACACTTGCAATTAATTACATAATTGGCTAACTCGAAAAAATTCAATCAAATTTTTGGCATTGTTGCCAAGGACTTTGATATTAGGAAAGCCTGAATACTATTATTGTAGCCATTTTCATTTTATTTTGTTTTATCTTATTTTTGTTTTACTTTTGCATTTATTTTCTTTATTTCATTTTATTTTATTGTATTTGTGGCTTATTAATTTAATTATCTTTTGAATTTCTCTACTTGATCTTGAGTTTTTGGTTTATTATAGGAATTACGATTCATTGTCATATTACAACTCACATGGGAAGGATGAAGTGGATAGTATTTTTGTAGGAGCCAGAATATGTCTTCGCAAATTATGACATCACCTTATAGGAGAGTGAGGTGTTCTCACATATTTTCAGAAGCTCAACCGATGTTCAGGTCGTGTAGTGATATTGATGGAAGTTATCAGTACATTCATAAATGTCAAACACCTACTTATACATGGGAGCAACCAAGCATGTACAATCAACCTCAAGGTTCTCTATGTGAGAATAACTACAGTTCAGAGTGGAGCAATTCTTAAACTTATGGATGGAATGATTAAACTCCATTTGGATATTTATGGCACCAAGCACCTCCATGTAACGAACCAACTTTAGAAGATAAATTAATGGAGATCCTTGCTAAAATGAAAATTGATTGACATAAATTTAAGAGTAAAGAAAAGAAAAGGGTTAGCTTCATGAATAGAGGGACAATCCAAAAAGAGCTTCTAGAAGGAAAAGAAAGTGTTACAGATAAACTAATGGAATGGCTTATCGAGAGAGTAGCTAGTCAACTCAAATTTGATGAGAGACTTTTATCACCTATATATGATGAGTATAATTTGAGCTTCCAGCTATATTAGAGTGAAGAAGAGACAATAGTCAATTTCATGAATGAAGATACATGTCAAGAAGGAGAGGAAGTAAATGCAATTCTAAAAAAATATGATGATTGAGTTTATTCAAGAATCAAACATAAGGCATCAAGAAATATATAGACTATAGTGAATCAAATAGATCAGTTGGTAGAAATATTATCTAATGAACCACTAGTGAGTTTGCCTAGTCCTAATGAAACAGATCCTAGTGAATTTGGAAGGGAAATCACCTTTAGTAGTGAAGATGAGCTCTCAAAAGAAGAAGAAGAAGTGGAAGAGGAAGCGAGTATTACAGATAAATTAATGGAACTCCTTATTAATATAAAAGTTGAGTGACGTGAATTCGAGAGAAAAAAAAAGGCAAAGGTTGGCTTTATGAATGGAGTGACATTCTAAGAAGAGCTTCTAAAAGAAGAAGAAACCTCCATCTAAGAAGAGGAAGGAGAGAAATGGCACGAGATCACTGAAGAAGATGAGCTAGAAGCCTTTATCCAAGAAGAAGAGGATAGAGTTGATTGACAAAGAACTAAAGGAGGAACCAAGTCAGGAAACTACTGATGAGGTGTTGGTAATGACCTTAAGTATAAATGGTTCCCACTTTTTCAAAGACAAGCTATTCGAGTCAACTGATGATTCAAGGAGTTTCATTATCCTTCATTTTATTAACAGTTTGTCATTAAAAAGGGCATTATTGCTTGAAATTGGATTTATTAATTTGATAAATTATTTTTTTGTTATTATCTTACAATATGTGGCTTGTTTGTAGGATACGAAACCGCTTTTTTGGAGGAAAGGGTGGAAGCAAAATGCTAATAATTAATCCAGGATGACGTTAAATGTGCAAGACATGTCAAGCTACTGACGTTAAATAAGCATTGCATATGAGGCAACCTATGAGTTAGTTTTAATTTTATTTCAATGTTAATAATATCTTGTTTTTGCTTTCGTGTTAATTAGTATAGGATTTTTTTCTGTTGTGTTAGTTCTTTTGTTTCTTTTTATCCTTTTCTTTCATACTTTGCAAGGATGTTAGTCTCACATTTGATGGATTCAAATTAGAAAATAGTCATAATCAAGAAAGCACCAATCAACCCTCTCACTTAGATATTTACTTGTATTATGTATATTGGGGACAATGAACAACTTTAAGTATGGGGATGGACTTAATGAATCTTAACATGATGTCTTTAAGCTTAATATAATTTTGATTACAATATTTAATGAATTGACGTCTTGAATTTGTTAAAATATATCCATTAATACTATATGTCCTTATTGAATATTAATTTGAATTGGTGTGCTAAAGGATGATGGTAAGAATAAAATTAGTTTTCTAAGTTATATTTTTCATAATCATTGAAATATTCAAGTTGAATGATAATGCATTTTATTTACCACACATATACCCATTTTTTTGTGAGCTTTTGAGCCTAAAGAGCAAATTTTCAAAATTTTGTTAAGCTCTTTTTATTCTTTCATGTATGTGATATCGTATATAGTAGGATAACTCCAGAACTTGCTTTTATTATGCATATTAAGACTATATTTGTTAAATTAGAAGCATTGATATGATAAAGGCACTTAGATTCAACAAATTGTTGTAGCCTATTTCTTTGAAAATTACCATACCCTCAAATTTACCTTTAAGAATAACCAAATTAAGCCTTAGCCTTTTTCATTGATTACACCTAAATTATCCTTTTTTTTTGAAGACCTTTTTATTGTTTTGAAACCTGAAGGTTATTTAAATTATTTATTTGTTTGAAACTTGAAATTTTGAATGGTCCAATATTTTTTTAATTATGGTACATGATGAAACTGCTCGAAATTACTATAAAAAAAGAGAGAGAAAAATCGAGCATATATATAAAAATGGAAAAGTATATAGTACTATTAGTTTTGCAGTGAAAGGAACTATGTGTATTATGAATAAGTTTCATGTAATTTTCTTTGTAGTAAATTTCCTTCAAATTAACCCTTGTTATTATCCCAATCATACCTTGCCTAAGCCCCATTATAACCTTGTAAAGACCTTTTGATTTTTGTTTCTAGTTTGTACATAAGTGGTAGAAATGTGATTTTATTGCAAGCCTATGATAAGGATTCTGCTATGCATTGATTGAGAGTTTTGACGCTTTTCACCTAAATACTTAAGTGCATTGATTGAAATGGTGTAAAGATTTTTTCTTTTGATTTCAATATGATTGTTGATGTGATTATTATTAATATTGCTTAGGAAGTTAATTTTATGACAACTTGATTTTGATTGCATGTCAATTTGATTCAATAGGATATGATAATGTATAGTATAAATGGACAGGTTGAAATTAATGATGGATTGATGTTAAAAAATGTTCTACTAAGAATTAGTAGACAGTTTCAATCCTTTTTAAAGTCTAGCATGACTAAATTCACAAGAATAATAAACTTGTTCACTTTTATAGACGTATCCTCTACCATGCCAAACAGTTTCTTTATTGATTGATCCGCCAACTGAATAAGTATGGAAGTTGGCTTCACATCTCCTAGCCCCAATTTCCTAAAAATTGACAAAGACATAAGATTAATACTTACACCTAAGTCACATAAGCATTTAGAAAATTCTAAATTACTAACTATATAGGGTATAGTAAAACTCCCTAGACCTTTCAACTTTGAGGGCATATGTTTGGTAATTATAAAGCTGCAACTTTCCATCATGGAGATCGTTTGATTGTTATCCCAAATATGCTTTCTTGGTAAGATGTCTTTAAGAAATTTTGGATACTTAGGTATGCTCTCCAAAGCTTCCATAAAAGACAAGTTAATTTGCAATGTCTTCAGCTTTTTCACAAACTTTGCAAATTAAGCATCCAATTTGTTCTTCTGAATTATTTATAGGAATGGTATTTTCAGTGGATATAGAGGAGGAGGAACATAGCGAGGATCCTCATTTTTAACTTCATCCTTTTTCTTCTTCTCTTGGACTTTTACAGGGTGTGGTTTAGCTTGTTTTTTTGTTGGTTCTTCTAGCTCTTCCCACTTCTAAGTGTGATAGCATTAAGTTACTCCCTTAGATTTGCTTTTACTGCTTGAAAGGGTCCTTACACTTCCTGTAGACAATGCATTGGCTAGCTGACCCATTTGAACCTCCAAATTGTGAATGGAAAAGGCATTGTTCTTTGCTATTTGATCAAATTTTGCTTCCATCCTTTTTTAGATCTCATCTTGGCTCGTGAACGTGGAATTCAATAAGTCACATCACCAAATCTTTAGTTATGATAAGTTCGGTCTGCTACCATTCCATATCTTATATGGAGTCTTATCAAATGATTTAGATGGAACTTCATTAAGAAGGTAAGCAGCAATTTCAATGGATATCCCCAAAATGAGATAGGAAGATTACGTCACTCATCATTTAACATACCATATATAATAGAGTAGGATTTAACCTCTTAGATACTTCATTATGTTATGGAGTTCTAATAAGAGTCCATTGTGAGAGAATCTCATGCTCTTTTTAAGTAACCAAGAAAATTATGGTCCAATTATTCACCACTTGATTTGATCTAAGTGTCTTAATACTCTTACCAATTTGTTTCTTAACTTCAAGTCTAAATTCTTTGAACTTTTTAAATGATTCAAAAAAATTTTTCATTAAGTACACATAAATATATCTAGAAAGATCATCTGTAAACATAATGAAATATGAGAATCCACCTTTGCACATTTGAATATATAAGCTCTAGTAACTTACTAGCACGTTCTCCCTTTCCCCTAAAGGATAGTTTAGTCATCTTTCCTAATAAACAAGATTCACAAGTTTTATATGATTCATAATTAAAAGGATCCTAATATCCTTCTTTATGTAACTTTATGATTGTAGTTTAGTTAATATTACATAACCTATGATGCCATAAATAAGATGGATTTTGGTAACTTGGCTTTCTTTTCTTGCTATTTATGTTAAGGAGTAGCCTTTCAAGATATAATTCATACAAACCATATGTAAGTAATCTAGATCCATAATAAACATCATCTTTATATAAAGAACAAATTTTATTCTTAATAATAAAGACAAATCCATTTAAATAGAAATGATGTTTCTAGTAACAACTAGAATATAATAATAATTATCTAGTTCTAATTCAAGGCTAGAAGGCAAAGTTATTCTATAAGTTCCTACAAATAGTGCAACAACTCTTGCTCAATTGTCAACTTGAAAATCTAATCACCTTTCCTCAATTATCTACTCCTTATTATCATTTGCATGTTATTACAAATATTAGAACTGCATTTAATATTTAATACCCAAGAATGTGCGATAAAAGTATAAAGATAGATGTCAATCATAATACCTAAAGATGGAGCTATCTTAAGCTTCGTCTCTACTAGGCTTGCAAGATAATCTTGGCAATTCCTCTTTTAGTGTCCATCGACTCTACAATGAAAACATGTTCCCTTGTCATTTCTTTTTCTTAACACTACTTTTTGGCTTCGCTACTTATATAAGAAATGATATGAAAGTATATGAATCAACAAATTAATAAAAATAATAAATTAATCAATTTGACATATACAACTTATATTGTGTTAATTCCCAATTTCCCTATATGATGTGAATGTCTATATGAAATGTTACATTTCTTAAAAATGTTAAGTTAACAAAAATAAATGTCAACACTTAAAAGAGGGATTGATTTTGTATTTTATGAGGGTTTTCCGTGAGATTTGTAAATAACATAAGGTATTGGTACAATTGATAAAACTACAAAGGATGCTGATGTCTTTTACCCTTTTATTATAATAAAACATTTTCTTTATCCTCTTTTATGAGGGGATCCCATAATGTAACAAACTTGTGATTTTTGAGGCATCTGATCCTAATTTCTATTATTGGTTGTGGAAGTGTGTGGTCCCTAAACGTAAATCCCTATTCTTTAACCTGATTGCATTTGATCTTTATTTAAGTAATCCTTATTATTTAATTTGAGTGCATATGGTCCCTGAACTTGTTTTAGTGGAAGAATTATGATGCTAATTTAATATTCAATTGTTTCTTGGTGTTTTGATTTAATGTTTGTGGCGTTATACCTAGCATAGTTGTCATGTCTTTTACCATTGAAAGATTATGTAAGGAATGAGGACATGGAGTTAGTTTACTTATTTATGAGAAAAAAAGCTTTCTTCTCCCTAGTTGTTTTTGGTAAAATTCATTGTTAGCTCATTCAATGATCTTTAAGATGCTATTTACATTTGTTATTATTGCTCTTTAATAAAATACCTTAGAAATAACTACAAGGAATTCATGATTTAAAATGTGGAATAAGTTAATTATATCCTTGAGATTATCTATAAATTAGGATGAACTTTATTTTTTAATGTATAAATGAGACATATGCATACTTTATTTTATTATATAATATCATGTTATTATTTATTGAGGTAAAACATTCACCATCATATGTTTATTTTATATAATGTTATGCCAGTGTCATATGTTATTTATAATGACCAAGATTACAATGGCTCATTATTGAAGCATAAGAGCTTTTTTATAGTGGTAATTTTAAATTCAAGTCTAAATTAACAATCATTTTTATATGATGGACCTTGATTGTGAGATATCGGTAGATATGTGAGATAGGAAAGGATCTAGGTACCTCTAAGTTAATAATGCTTATTATAGGATGCTAGTTTAGTAAATCTTTAAGATTTGAATCAAATGATAGTTTCATTAGGATAATTAACTTAATGAAAATGTATATGTTACATATAAGCTAGTCATACCTAAAGTATCGCCTATTTCTACAGAATAGACGTAGTTAATACAATGAATATTGATGATAAGATAATGAATAGGGTGAATTCTAGCAATAAGGAAAATGGGAGACATTTCAAAAATACTAAAATTACTTTTTAGGGTGCCTCTGTACAATATGGATATAGGTACAATGAAGAAGAAAATAATGGAGTGAGTGTGGAACTTAGTGAAAAAATTGTATGAATAGATGGTCACTTTGACAAAAATACTGATGATAAGGAATGATTCATGCATATATTGTTTAGTTCATAATAAGTTTGAGAACAAGTATAAGATGATCATGGACAAGCTTAATATGAGGTGTATATTCTAGATGACCATCAATTAACTGAGATTAATTCTAGTAATTGTGAAACTTTTTATCATCAATGATGAGTGCCCTAGAGGAGAGGAGAATGATGAACTATTTAGAAGATCAGGTTAAGTATTAGACATTAACTAAATGGTATAGTATCATAATAGATATTGGGTATGGGATTTGCAATTTCTAAGGAGTTTCAAGTTGATGTTATGGATTATGATATAGAAGCCTGATTTAATGTAAGGTGGAAAAAAATGAGAGCAACAAAATCAATATTGAATACATAGAAGGGTACCAATAAGAGTTATATATTAGATATTATAAGAATGACATACCGAGTTAGTCACACTTATTTCATAACTAAAGATGCTTTTGTCAAGTTCTTTTTGAGACATTTCCAAAAAAAGAAAATTTTAGAGAATCTAAGTATTTCTACAACTAAGATGGGTGAAGAATGTAGAGAGAAGTTGAATATATTTTTCAATTCTAGTATGTGCAAAGTAGTAAAAAACAAGATTGAGAAAGGAGAGAGCAACAAATTAGATAAAAAGGAGATTGATCCTCATACGAAGTTGTCTTTTGAACGAAGAGGTCTAAGGTTCAAAGGAGAACTTGTACATAATTTCAAGACAATTACAAGTTGAAGAAAATAACGAAAGAGCAAAATTAGAGAAAGGTGGACCATCATTATGATAACAAGTTTCTCAATCCATAAAGTAATAAAATAACAACATAGAGAAAATTTAAAAGCTATAATGTTTTTATATATTTATATATATTAATAAAAATTGTTTGTAATAGAACAAGCACATAACTCGTACTAAGGTCATATATATATATATATATATAAGAAAGGAAGTGTTTTATTTATGAAACATGGGAAGTATAGAGAAGGATGTGTGCATCGGAGGTGTAGGGAAGGATGTTTTTCTCGAAGTACCCCCTTGATGCTTCCTCTTTACATATTTATAGCTGAAAACTAAAAGGTGCTAGTCTTAGCTTTTTACATTAGAATACACATCTTAGGGACATGTCTTCTGGATAAGACAAAACTCTAAGGACATGTCTTTATGATATCTTTAGTTACTATCTTCCTCCTTTTGTGTTGGCATCTGGATCATTCTTTTAGAACATACGGGACACGTATCTTTTTGATGTTTTCAAAACTGACAAATCTTCTGTTGTACTTGATAGCTTGATTTTATCACTCCTGTTTCGAGTAACTTCATCTTTGTGAGTAAAAAATTGAGCCGCTATTGGAGTAGTCTTGGCTGGAGATATCATGATAGATGAGTGAATCTTTTGACCTCCATATGTACGAAATCCTCTTTTGAAACTGACTTCTAGTCCTTGAAAGACTATCCTTATTCTAATTGCTTTTCTATAATGAATATATTTTTCTTCAAATTTAAGATAATCTTTAGTTTTTCTTGATTTATAGATATCGAGAAAGAGTCTGCTTTTCCCAACTACATTAGATGATAAGCTGGATAGCTACCATCATTATCAAAATCTGGTCCTGCTAATAGAAATTTTAATACTAAAATATCTTTTGGAGTTGTAGTAGGATTGTTGAGATAACAATCTCTTACTCCTTCTTTTATCCATTGTGGTAAAAATCTTATGTCTGGAAAATTTGGTGATAATAAATATATCAAGTTTAGAGCTCCAAAATTATACGAATATCTTACCTCTTATGGATCTGATTCTTGTAAATAATTGATTCTTGGGTATATTCCTGAGAAGTCAATATATCGGGTTTCACTATTTGATAGAGTGAATAAATCTTTCATCATCTTTTGTTATTGTTCCACTTCTGGAGGAATCATTGATATTTCTTTCATTATCTGTGAAGTTGTAGGTAAAACTTATTGAAGGACTAGTAGTGGGATTTTTGTGAGGGCGTAAATCGATATTCATCTTGTCTAATGAGAGTTGTTTTAGGGTATCTGGTTTTGGGTTT
>JANIIA010045787.1:0-11603 GCA_027478495.1 Erythroxylum alaternifolium
TGTAAATCATGGTTTGATATAATGTGATAACATTTTGGGTTTTTAAAAATCTGTGATTGATGATTTAGTGTATAATGTCATATTGTGTAAAGTGAAGATGAGATAGTTAACATGCCATTTCTGACAGGCATGTACACGTGTATCTGATGGACACACGTGCATATGTCAGTTGGGAATGGGGTGTTACATTAGGTTAAAGGGAGTTTTGGATTTTTCAAACAAGAAAATAAAATGAAACTAGACTAATAAAATCAAATGACGGAAAATATGCAAAAAATGATATAACTGGGGAATTTGGTAGGGATTCGGTTCTTTGGTTCAATCTCAGCCTACACCCTAACTAAGCATATTTCATTGATTTGTTATTCTCAAACCTCTCCTAGCAACTATTAATCGTGGGTTGTTAATTAACCCAAGCTTTCCCTTAGGTTTTGTTTAATCAATATACAATCATTAATTAAACCTAACCACTGAATAACCTAAGATGCGATCTCTAGATTCAATTAGGAAGTAGCATTACGAATTAGGAAAATTGATTAATCAAGACAACAACTACATATGATGTGTCATTTAACCTAGGTTATGTTATCCCTAATTATTACGAATCATTAGTCACTACATATAAATTTCAACATAACAATTATAGATTATATTGAAATTCTAACAATGGGTTTGTAAATAAATGATTCAATGAACACATTAAAATCATCCTTTTATAATACCCAATGGGTTCATACATAAAATAACTGAACAATAACAAAAATCTGATTATTTATACACAAAACCCAAATCAATTATTATAAGATAACACAATCAATTTCTAATGAGGGAAAGAAATAACAAAAATGGTGAAATACACTTAACCTGGGTTGTCAGTGTTGATGTCACCTCTGAACTGGTGTCGAGATGTCTAACCCTTTATGGGTCTCTTCTAAGAAAATGCTTCAACCCCTATGTTATAACCCAGCAGAAGACCCTTCTAGCGCCTCTACTCTTCTATTTTCTCTCCAACCTTGCTACTATTGTCTTAATGTGACAAATTAATATGTGGTCCATCTTACTATTCACCTCTTCATTTAAAACTCTCGACACGCCTTTGCATATGCTACGACTATGTTTCATGCAGATGTATGCATTAAATGCATACGCTTGCGTTTAACACATACGATTGTGTTGAACGCAAACTACCGTAAACTTATCCCAGTTCATCACTGCGTTGTCGTTTTGGTGTGTTGTTGCTTCCCTTCTTATACTGCGTCGTTTTCTTCTAGAGTGGACTGCTCCTTCGTTAGCTTTGCTATGTTTTGTTCTTTTGTTTTCTTCTTCTGTTGTCGTTTTGTACTTACACCTACTACAACCTTCCGTCTTTGTTTTATCATAATTCCAAAATGCTTTCCTCTAAATTTGAACTCACATTCTTACATGGGACATATATAGCTGTGACCAACTTTAAATCTACTTTTTATTTTTTTCCTTTAATTTTCTTGTTCTTACTCCATGAAGACAAGTAAAAATTAATCTTCAAAAAATCGCCCAAATATCATGCTTTTGACTTACTTCAACTTCTTTGCTTCCGAATTATGCCTAAAATCACATATAAGTCAAAGTGAGTATCTTAAGCAATTTGTTGTCCTTAATCGCTAAGTGTTATAAAATAACTAAATAACTAAATAATCAATTAAGCACTATCAATTTCTCCCACATTTAGCTTTTGGCCATCCTTGGGCAAAATATTAAAATTAATCTCAAAGACCCAAAAACATTGACTCATTTCCTATATGTTCCAAGAATACATAATCATAAACAAAGATCAATGACTTTCAAAAATCATAGCAAGAAATCAACATTCCAAGCTTTTACTCATGGTCAATCAAAATTCATCATCTTTAAAAACTGAGCAATCTAATGGTAGACTTGAAAAATGTGTTTAACTAAAATATATTATGGGATTCTCAATACCATTCATGATCATGTCATTTCATATCTTTTCATATCATTTAATTTCTCCACCACTAATGTTCACATGCAAAATCAGGAATCAAAGAAATTTTTAGGATTGTAATGTGGGTAAAGGTGAGGTGAGACATATTTGGGTTAAGTAGCATGAAAGTCATTAAAGCTAGTGAAATAAATGCAACATTCAATGTGACATCAAGTGCACAAGTTCACATTCATACAAAACTGGGTACCGTCAACTATGACGAATGCAACACTTATATTTCACAACTTATTCCAGCTCTCACACACAAACCACATGAAGCATATACTAATTCGAAGGAATCATTATACAATTTATGCCAATAATACATTGAAATCACAAGAGTGAACCTTCCAAGCCAACATCGACCTCATATTCAACATACTCAAATAACACATTCATTACAACTTTAGGAAGATGTATTAATTATGAATAACTTTTCAAACTCATATGCACTTCCTCCTTGACAAATTTATTTAAAAAAAAACTTATTCTTTTTCTTTTTCTTTCTTTTTCATTTTCTTTTCTTTTCTTTTCTCTTGCTTTTCTCTTTTCTTTCTTTTCCTTTCTTTTCTTAACATTAAAAGAAAATACATTAACATGGGAATTTCAATGATAAGATGTAACAAAACATCCCAATAATAACCAACCCACACATATGTACACCCCCACACTTACACTTTTGTACATCCACAACCTCACCAATCACAAATGCTCTACTAGCTTCAAAGCTTGGGAAGGACATTTAGTTAGGTTAAAGCATGTAATGTGGCTAATACACAAAGAAAAGGCAAATAAAGCTCAAGGGGGCTTATTAAAAAGGAAAATTATATAACGGGTAGTTATTTGGCTAATGTAGTTTGGAAAAGCAAAAAATGCGTAATCATATCCATGTTAATGCATGTGATAAAAATGTGGTCTTAAATAAAATTCAAGGCAAAATCAGGATGTATACGTCATAAAGGTCACACATTATCAAACGACAATAAGATTGATATAGATGTGTCAGTCTAATAAGGCTCAAAATCTCACCAGCTTTGTCTACCATTAGTCACTATTCTTCTAAAGATAATGCATATCGACCAATCATAAGAGTAAAAATACATACTAAAGTTGCTATGAAATTCTCTAGTCAATTTATTATCTACTTATGACTATATAATCTTAGAAGCAATATAAAATGAGAAAATATTTATTTTTTTGTTTTATTCTTTCTCTCATTTTGATTGAAAACATAAAACAAGTAAAACAAACAAATTCAAAAACACACATGCATATAAAAAGTAATGCTAAAATGTAAACAAAAGAAATTTACTTCCCTTAGGTTGCCTCCCATTAAGCGCCTTGTTTAAGGTTATTGGCTCGACTCCTTTTTCTTCTCATGTTACAAAATTATGATCTCTTTCCTTAAGTTGATCTCTACTAAGTCCATTTAGCGTCCTCCCTATCCTTAAGTTGATCTTTACTGAGTCCATGCTTTCTTAAAAGATCTTAAATATCTCTTCATCTTTTTCCACCTCGTTTAATTCCTCTAACCTGTTAGGTAAAAGTAAAGAGTCATTCTCAACAACAAAATTGAACTCAGTATTTACCTCCAAGATAAAAGATGTAGCTTTTTCTACCTCGAGCTCCTCCTCAACTTATTCAACACAAGCAATTCATTGAGGATTGACCTCAAAATTCTCAAGCTCCTCATCATTTTGTAAAGTTTTTGCACAAACGCCTGTTAGGTACACCTCAGGTTGATATGGCTACTCCTCTTCACTTTGCAGTTTCAGATGATTGATATCTCCCCATCGAGGCAATGCATCGTGCTAAAATTGCATAGCATCTTATCAGATTTGTTGTACATCTTGCTAAAACAGCTATTGCATATTCTGTTGGAATTGCTATATATTCTGTTGAATTTGAAAATTGTTAGCAACCATAATATTAAGCAATTCTTCTATAGATGTAACTGAGTCGTGTTACCTCTTCGAATGTTGGGCATTAAACCATATATTTTGTGAAAATTTCCCTCCATCCTGCTAGAATTGTAAAGTATTCTGCTACAATTGCAAAGTATTAACATTCACAATATTAATTAACTCTTCTAGAGATGGACCGGAGTTGTAATAGGAAGCTTCTGGTCTGTATGAGAATTGTTGTGCATCCTACAAACTATCATAGAAGTAATTATGATGGTTTTCTCATCCATAACCAAAGTTAGGTTGATCAGTCCAACCTTAGTTATAAGATTAAGAATAATAGTTAAAGAAAAAATTACTACCATCCATGATTTTCTTTTATAAATCACAAACATAAAAAAATAATGAAAGGATCACAAAATAACTGAAAAGAAACCAATTATAAACAAATATATACAAAATGCCAATTAAAATCACAAACAAAAACTAAAGCATCGCATTGCTTAGCAACGGTGCCAAAATTGACAGCACGTCGTAATGTTAGTCAAAATAAAATAACTAGACTACTACTATAGTAGTGGTGAGTGTAGGTCGATTTCATAGAGAGTGTGTGTAAAATTGTTGAAACGAAATTAATTGATGTTTAGGTTAATGGGCAGTTTTGGATTTTTCAAACAAGAAAATAAAATGAAACTATACTAATAAAAAAATGACGGAAAGCACGTGAAAAATGATAAAAGTGGGGAACTCGATAAAGACCTGGTTATTTAGTTCAATTTCGGCCAACACCCTCGTTAAGCATATTTTATTGATTTGTTGTTCTCAAACCTCTCCTAGCAGCTATTAATTGTGGGTTAATAATTAACCCAAGTTTTTCCTTAGGTTTTTTCTAATCAAGATACGATCATCAATTAAACTAGCGAATAACCTAGGATACGATCTCTGGATTTAATTAGGCAATAGCATTATGAATTAGGAAAACTGATTAATCAAGGCAATAATCACATATGATGCGTCATTTAATATATGTTATGTTATCCCTAATGATTACGAATCATTAGTTACTACGTACGAATTTCAACATAACAATTACGGATTATATCAAAATTATAGCAATAGGTTTGTAAATAAATAATTCAATGAACGCATTAAAATCATCTTTTCACAATACCCAATGGGTTCATATACAAAATAACCGAATAATAACGAAAAATATGATTATCCATACATAAAAGTCAAATCAATTGTATAGGATAACACAATCAATTTCTAATGAGAGTAAGAAATAACAAAAATGGTGAAATATAGTTAACACAAGTCGTCAGCATCGATGTCACCTCTGAACTGGTATCGGGACGTCTAGCCCATTCATGGGTCTCTCCCATGAAAATGCTTCAACCTATGTTATAACCCAACCGAAGAACCTTCTTGTGCCTCCACTCTTTTGTTTTCTCTCCAACCTCGCTATTGTTCTCTTGATGTGACAAATTAATACGTGGTCCATCTTACTATTCACCTCATTTAAAACCCTCGACATGCCTTTCTGCTACATCTGCGTTTCATGCCTTAAACATAAACTTATCTTAGTTCATCACTGCGTTATCGTTTTGGTGTATTACTGCTTCCCTTCTTATACTGCATCGTTTTCTTCTTGCTTGGATTGCTCCTTCCTTGGTTGTTCTATGTTTTGTTCCTTTGTTTTCTTCTTCTACTGTCGTTTTGTGCTTCCACCTACTACAACCTTCCATCTTTGTTTTACTATAATTCCAAAATGCTTTCCATTAAATTTGAACTCACATTCTTGCATGGGACATGCATAGCCGTGACCAACTTTAAATCCTCTTTGTATTTTTTTCTTCTTGTCTTTTAATTTTCTTGTTCTTGCTCCATGAAGACAAGTAAAAATTAATCTTCAAAAAATGACCCAAATATCATGCTTTTGACTCACTTAAACTTCTTTGCTTCCTAATTGTGCCTAAAATTACATATAAGTCAAAGTAAGTATCTTAAAAAATGTATTATCCTTAATCGCTAAGTGTTATGAAATAATTAAATAATCAATTAAACACTTATCAGAAAAAGACTATATTATACCTAGAAAAGAAATCGAAGAAATTTATAATGCAAAAGAAAGAATAAAACCAAATTCAAGTATGCTACAGAGTAAGAATTACTCTCTTTTGGTATATGTAAACTCTGGTTTTCTTTAAAGGATACCTTTCATTTGATATAAGTAAAACCATTTTCTAATATAGGTTCCTATTGCTTAATAAGGTAGGTCCTAATATTTGTGCAACGTAGAAGCCCAGAAAATTTACAGAAAATCTTATACACCAAAAGGTAATTACGAAAAATAAGAAAAAAGTTACACCTGGAATAGTTCACCATGTTTAGATGAGCTCTTACATGTTCAGAGTTGAAAATAAGAAAAGCTTAATTCACATAAGAAGCACAATTTTAAATATTAAGATGATATAGGTAAACTTGAACAAGGGAAAAGCTCAAAGGAATAAGATAATCAAATTTAGATCCAACCAACATGCAGCCAAACACATATATAATGACAACAAAAGTTATGTACTCAACAATTCTATCTAGCAAACATCAATACCAACACAAAGTATTGATTCAGTTAAGAAAGTGGTAATACTAAAACTATGATGCTTTGAAAAGAAAAAGAAAGAAAAGTCAATCAAAACACTTGCTACCAAGTAAAGTGCACAGTTGTCCTTGTCTTCCATGTAACTAGATCTCAATTTGAAGTGTATCGTGTATATAACCCAAAGGATTATCAACAATGTACCAGAATCAAGTAAGGTGTGGATATCATATTTTGTTTCAAAACTAAAATAGAGTCTAACAGGCAAAAACAAAGCTATTAGCTCCTGAGATTTCAGGGAAAGTCCTGCAGAGGGGATATGTGACACAAAAGAGAACTCATATAAAAAATGTAGCTTAACAAGATTTAAAACATAAATTTTTGTTACTGAAAGAGATTTCAGGGAAAGTCCTGTAGAGAGGATATGTGACATAAAAGAGAACTCATATAAAAAATGTAGCTTAACAAGATTTAAAACATAAATTTTTGTTATTGAAAGTACTGATGTCAATCACTATCATGGTGATATGTAATCGGTCTGCTTTCTTCCAATAGATTCATTGACGACAAATTAACATATCAAGCATAACAAAAGCTATTAAAAACAAGAAATTTTCTGCCAAGCAATAGAAAGAATGGCAAGAATCTCCTGAACACTATACTAAATCTCTTTCAGGTTTTAGTTCCAAATCCATATTCATCCCTTAAATCAATTGGTATCATCAGTGTGTGGCTAGATAGGTATTTTGGATTTTGCATGAATTTGTCAAAAATTTAAAGAGAAAGAATCATACTTGTAGAGGATGACCCATCAGACCAAACCCATATCTCAAATTTTATTTAGTCCATAAATAAACACATCGCCACTTTGGAGTCAAGTCGATTATTTGAAAATTAAACTGCTGATAACAATAGCAATCATCTCAAAAAAGAAGACCATCTACCCATATAGTAACAAAACCAAGACAATTCAATCATTCAACTACAACTCCTTAAAGAAAATTAAAGTCATTAACACATAAAAATGGAAGGTCTAATGCCACCTACAGGCTAATCAAGGCTAAATTTTTGGTTTGTTACAATTTTATATTGCAAACCGTGATGTATGCTAAAAATAAGTGCAAGTGCCGGGTGTAGGATACCCCGCCAATGTTGATGGCAGGGTGGGACAACGTGGACCCACCTCGTCATTGTGGATGGCGGGGTGGTGCCAAGGTGTCCACCCCGCCGTTTACAATGGCAGGGTGGACCCTAAAATGGTTTTTTTAACTATTTTTTCATTTTGTTTTAGGATTTTGTTTAAGGTTTTGCCTTTTTAGGGTTTAATTTTGCTTAGAGTTGTCTTTTTTTGTAGCATAAAAAGTTTTTTATTAACTTTTTATGCTACAAAAAACGACAACCCTAAGCAAAATTAAACCCTAAAAAAGCAAAACCTTAAACTAAATCCTAAAACAAAATCAAAAAATAGTTTTAAAAAACCATTTTAGAAACTAAACCTTGAAATAAAAAATTTTTATGCTACAAAAAATGACAACCCTAAGCAAAATTAAACCCTAAAAAAACAAAACCTTAAACTAAACCCTAAAACAACATCAAAAAAAATAGTTTTAAAAAATCATTTTAGGGTCCACCCCGCCATTGTAAACGGCGGGGTGGACACCTTGGCACCAGCCCACCATCCACAATGGCGGGGTGGGTACACGTCGTCTCACCCCCGCCATCAACATTGGCAGGGTGTCCTACACCCAACACTCCCATTTATTTTTAGCATATATTACGGTTTGAAATATAAAATCGTAACAAATCGAGAATTTAGCCCCTAATCAACACAACAAACAAAACTAGCTCAGAGAAATACCATATATCTGAGAAACTGAAAGTGCCCAAAAAGCTAACGCCAAAAATCAATATGTCAACTTACGGTCATCAATCTTCTTGTATAAACTATTAACACAAAAAAGCAGGGACTTGAAAATCAGCTTCAGTTTTCTTCGTACAGCAAAAATGGATATGATCAAGGAGTAACATTACCCCTCTCCTTAAGGGTTTAAGAGACACGTTCCATGAATTAACCTAAAAAGGGGATGGAAAGAGTTGGGAAGATGTTATCTACAAACTCAAGACAAAAAGTACCTAACTACAAATAAGACCACCAAAGATTGTGTGTACCAAAATCTTCTCATAAGCAACGAGGGATTCACTAGGCACTCCAGAATGCAAGCAACATTTGGCGCAAGATCGAAGAAAATTAAAAGTTGAGAAGGGGAAGTAAAAGTGGGAAGCAAAATCAAAGGAAATAGAATGCATCAGCTTGGCTTAGGCGAGAGCAAAGCCGACACCTCTGTATCAGTTATTAAAACGTTGTCGAATTAGCCATGGAATATAATAGGAACAGAGATACTAAAACAGATGATCTGAACTGATTATTAACCACTTGGATAAAATATGTACTTGAATAGATGCCAACTACAAAGTGTAAATGTTTAATAAAAGAATGCTTGAAAGAAAGCACTGAAATGGACAAAAAGAACCATTGAACTATCAATGGAAAAATAGGATTTCTACGGAGAAAATGTAGGTGGCAACGAAACACCAATCCTCTAAACCTCTAGTGTTACCAAAATCTACGAGTTCATTTGACAGGGGCTCGCATGTGAGTTTTATCTACTCTCTTTTCCTCATCCTCTATAGCTAACAAGTTATCCTCTCTACATGTTGAGAATATAGAAATAAGTTTTTTTTTCTGTTATTTTGACAATGATTATTTTTGTCATTTCGCTAAAGTTTGTTAGACCCTTACCTTATATCTTGGCTGGGTCGATTTCCGAAAAGACAGATAAATGGAAAACATCATTTTTCTCTCTTATTTCTTCTGGTGTACTGATTTTAACATAGTATCAGAGCGTGGATGACGACTTCCTTCTTCTTCTGGTCATCGTCAGTTCACGTTTTCTTCTGTGCTTTTTCTTCCCTCTTTCATGATGGCTTTTTCTCAAACACCTGGTGCGCTGGATTTTAATCATCCCTTGTATTTGCATTCCTCGGATACACCAGGCGCTCTACTCGTTTCTCATCAGCTTCTGGGTATTGAAAACTACAGCATTTGGAGCCGCTCCATACGCATTGCCCTTTTGGCCAAAAACAAACTGGGATTTGTCGATGGGTCTTGTAAGAAATCCGAGCTTCCTTTTGAATTTCACTCTCACTGGGATCGTTGTAACGTAATCGTTCTCACATGAATTTTAAACACTGTCTGCAAAGATCTCTCTACTGACATTGTTTTTTCTTCCAGTGCTTCACTTGTTTGGCAAGATCTTAAGGAGCGATTTGACAAAGTCAACGGATCTCGCATCTATTATCTTCATCAAACAATTTCTTCACATCTTCAAGGTACCACTTCAATCTCTCTCTATTTCACGAAGCTCCGTCTTCTATGGGATGAGTATGATGCGTTGGTTCCCATCTCTACATGGGACTGTGATACTTCTCAGAAGACCTCTGACCATCTTCTTCAACAAGTCTATTTCAGCTGTTAATGGGTCTCAACGATTCCTACTCAAACATTCGAAGTCAGATATTACTCATGTCACCTCTTCCCTCCGTCAATCAGGCATACTCGTTGTTGGTTCAAGAAGAGTCTCAGCGTACTCTTTCTTCAACAATGTTGTCTGCTGCTGAGCCCACTGCACTTTATTCATCCTTTCAGAGTAATCCGAAACCATGCTTCAATGGTTACTGTGATCATTGCCATGTCAAGGGATATAAACGTGCTAATTGTTATCAGTTGATTGGATTTCCACCAGATTTTAAATTTACAAAAAAGAAACCTACTGCTAATAATGTTGTTTCCTCTGATAAGTTGCCAGATAAAGAGATAGCTATTGTCAAGCCTCCTTCTGCACCTGTTCTTACAACTGAACAATATCAACAACTTCTTCAACTGTTACATAAAGAACCATCCACTTCTGCTTCGGTAAACATGGCAAGTATTGCTTATGCTTCTAATTCCACTAAACTAGGGTGGATCCTTGACACAGGAGCCACCAATCATATGACATTTGATTTTTGATTGTTTGGATTCTTCTATTGCCACTGCCTCTAACAATTCTTGTGTTCAGTTGCCTAATAAAAAATCCACCTCTGTCACTCATATAAGAACTCATAGATTGTCACCAAATCAAACCCTCACAAACGTCTTATACATACCAGATTTTCACTATAACTTGATTTCTATTTCAAAGCTCACCAAGGATTTAAATTGTTCAGCGTCCTTTTACCCTACATTTTATCTTTTTCAAGACCTTTGCAGTGGAAGGATGATGGGGATTGGTAAAGAACATGGCAGCTTGTACTTCCTCACACCATCCAAGTTACCTTCAGACACAAGTTTACTATCTGCTAAGCCTTCCAAACCTTTACAATCTGTTTCTTCTTTTATGACTTTACATAGTGATCTTCATGTATGGCATGCCAGACTTGGCCACACTTCTGTATTAAAACTGAAAAAAAATCAATGAATTGAAGTCTATTTGCAATGGAAAGCATGACTTGTCTTCTTGCTCTATATGTCCATTGGCTAAGCAAACCCGATTACCTTTTCCTAAAAGTCACATCAGAGCTTCAACTGCTTTTGTCTTGATTCACATTGATTTATGGGGACCCTATCGAGTGTCAACTCACAGTGGCCATAGATTTTTCCTTACCATTGTGGATGACTTTACAAGAATGACGTGGATCTATTTACTCAAAAACAAATATGAAACTTCCACCACATTGAAATCTTTCTTTACCTTAGTTCAAACTCATTTTGCTGCCACCATTAAGATTGTTAGGAGTGACAATGGTAGTAAATTCTTCAACTCTGAATGTAATTGTCTTTTTACTTCCCTTGGTATCATTCACCAAAGTTCCTGTATAGATACTCCACAATAAAATGGAGTTGCAGAGCGTAAACATCGACACTTACTTGAAACTGCTAGAGCATTAAAATTTCATGCCAACTTACCATCAAAATTTTAGGGGGAGAGTATTTTAACAGCTTATTATATCATCAATAGGTTACCTTCTTCTGTTTTATCCTGGAAATCTCCCTATGAAGTACTCCATAAAAAACCACCGC
>JANIIA010045808.1:0-11603 GCA_027478495.1 Erythroxylum alaternifolium
CAATGGATATGGTTCTAACTTTTCATCTCTCAGAATACCATATAATCTTCTTTCTTCATGATTTAGAAGATGTATTGATCAATTATTAATTAGTATTGGTTCAACTTGTACCTTGACTAACCTTTTCACAGGTTCTCTTATAATAATCGAACTTCTACTTCTAACAAGTACCATATCTTCAATCACCTTCATTCTCAAATCCTCCTTTCTGATAGGTTGAGAAGGACTATGAGATACTAATCTGTGTTCAACTGAATTTTCCTTTTGTTGAATACCAGTTGAAGTAATCTTTTTCTGAGTGGTCTTTAGCTTCTTACTTTCTTCTACCAGTCTAGAAGTAGGTTGTGGTTGAGGTTTCTTCCTAGAGCGTATAGTGAGTCAACCTAGATGATTTCCTAAGGTTGATTTGATTTGAATTTAATTTGAATTGTTAAAATTCTAATATTATTGAACTGTTTGTGAGTTGTTTATGGATTCTGGACCTGAGGTCCGAGGAGTTTAATAGTTGGACATGTATTAGAAGTGTTCTGATTTGCTATGAATTTTTGAATGACATTTGATTCTCAACAAAAGTTTAATGTCGGACTTAAGTCCGATGATTATGAAAAACTTTGTCTGAGCATTTGAATAAGATTGTGATATATGACATATTCAGTATTTGATGCACTTCATAAAGTGCATGCTCAGATAAAGGCGTTGTGACTTGAGCAGCCAGTTTGAAGCGCTTCCACATAGAGCTTTGCTCCATGATATATGTTCTACACGTAGAGCTATGCTCTGTGATTCTTTTATGACTGAGCCCTGTGGGCCAATATTTGTATAAGTATGTGATAGACACTTAGTCACAACAATAAGAAAGAATTTGAGACTCATGCATATAACATTATAAGACTGAAATTTATTGAATAATTGCAAAGCTGAATGAGTGATAAATTGATATGATTTGTTTTGCTATACTTAGCAATGTGAATTGTGTGATCTTATGATATCCCATGTTGTGTGAACATCTAGAATGTGTTTATGATCTGAATGAGTGTCTGTAAAATATGTATTATCTGTATGTGATCCGATGAAATCATCGATGATGGTTCACTTATTGAGTTCGCAAAACTCATAAAAATTACAATGTGGTTTTTCAGGTACGAGACAGGAGACCTAGTTCTTAGACAGGACTAAAAGACCCTTTTGGATTTTGTTATGACTCAGAGGTCTGTCAGCTGGCTCTAGGAGTGTTGTGTCTTATTTTTTTTTGTTTTTGTTAGAACCTATATGAGGTTATGTAAGTAATTGTCTAAAGGAAATTGTGTAAATTTTGTGGATTAATGCAATGAATGGTTTTTAAAATTTGCTAACTTTTAAATGATGTTAGTTGAAGCCATGTGTAAGTTGGAATTGTTTTGCTCTAAAATACCATTATCATAGGTTATGTTCCTGAAAGTTTGGGTATGTACCCTATGGTAGTGGGATGCTGCAATTTAAGCTCAAAAGCTTATACTAACCTTTAAAACTCTTAAAACATAAATAATTAAAAACTAACAAATTTCTAACCTAAACACATACTAAATGATTGAGTTAACGACTGAATGTATATCAAACTATGCCCTAAAACACGATGCTATTTACACTTATCAGTGCCAAGGATTTTTGACTTTAGTCAGGGATTTAGCGGTAAAGGGCATCAGTCTTCAAAACATTCCAATAGTTCGAAAGTTTCTATACGTGTTTCCTGAGGAGTTACCAGGGTTACCCCTATAGCGAGAAATTAAATTTTGTATTGACATAGTAACTGGTATGACTCTGATTTCTATACCACCATACAGAATGGTACCTGGAAAATTAAAGGAATTAAATAAGCAGTTACATAATCTATTAGATATGGGTTTTATCAGACTTAGCATTTATCCATGAGGTGCACGGGTATTATTTGTGAATAAAAAGGATGGTTCTTTTCGATTGTGTATTGATTATCGATAGTTAAATAAGGTGACTATCTGCAACAAGTATCCATTACCTTGAATTGATGATTTGTATAAAAAACTTCAACGTGCTAAGTACTTTTCTAAGATTGATCTAAGATCGAGATACCATCAGCTAAGGATCAAAGGAGAAGATGTATCTAAGTCTGCCTTCAGGACTCAATATGACCATTATGAGTTTTTAGATGTCTTTTGGCTTTACAAATGCTTCAGCAGCTTTCATAGATCTAATGAATAAAGTATTGAAGCCGTTCTTGGATAGGTTTGTGATTGTTTTTATTGATGAAATATTGATGTATTCGTGGAAAAATAAAGAGCATGCCAAACACTTAAGATTGGTGTTGTAGACACTTCGAGAACATCAATTGTATCTCAAGTTGTCAAAATGTGAATTCTGGCTTGAGAGTGTTGCATTCTTAGGACACGTGGTATCTCAAGGCAAAATACAAGTGGACCTAAAGAAGATAGAAGCTGTGATGAATTGGGAACAACCAAGGACCGCGATTGATGTATGGAGCTTTCTCAGGTTAGCAGCTTACTATCAAATATTTGTTCAAAATTTTCTAAAATAGCATCCCCGTTAACTCAATTGACGCAAAAGAATGTCTAATTTATTTGGTTCGATGCATGCAAGGAGAATTTTCAAAAACTAAAGGAGTGTTTAACTTCAGCTCCAATATTAACTTTACCAACAGAAGGTGGAGGATTTCAATTGTACTGTGATGCTTTGAAAGTTGGCTTTAGATGTATATTGATATAAAATCGTAGGGTGATTGCTTGTGCTTCCATGAAATTGAAGAAACACGAACAAAATTATCCTACATATGATTTAGAGATAGCAGTAGTAATCTTTGCCTTAAAGATTTGACAGCATTACTTGTAGGGTTAGACAAGTGAGATTTTTACAGATCACAAGAGTCTAAAGTATATATTTCAACAGAAAGATCTAAATTTGAGGCAAAGAAGCTGGATGGAATTACTAAAAGATTATAACTGTACGATCCAGTATCACCCAGGGTAGGCAAGAAATCCTTAGGTAGTTTGTCATATATCGTAATAGAGAGGAGAGCTTTGACCAAAGAGTTACGTGATTTGATATATCGAGGTTCTCATTTTTAGATTTCAGATGCAAGAATATTACTAGCTAGCATCACGGTGCAGTCAATATTATTAGATAGGATTAGGATCACTCAAGGTCAAGATGCTAAATTTCAACAACTTATTTATGACGTTTAAGAAGGACGACATTCAGATTTTGAAATCGATAAAGAAGGCATCCTTAGAATGAATGGGAGACTGTGTGTTCCAAGTATAGAAAACATGAAAGAGGAGATTTTAGAGGAAGCATACTATGCTGCATACAATGTCCATTTAAGTGCCACCAAAATGTACCATAATATTAGAGATACATATTGATGGGATGGTATGAAGAAAGATGTGGTTGAATATGTTTCTAAATGCTTGACTTGTTGATGCGCGCATAGACAGAGATTAATCTTGATATAATCCATTAACCTTTAAAGTAAACTAGATACGCAAGGTTTTCGATACTTTTTTAAACCTCAAGGATCATGATTGTCCAAGCAACCTAGACCAAGCAGTAAACTAAGAAAATTAAACCAAAATAATACGCCACAATTGAGATTAATTGATAAGTAGAGTTAGGGATCGTGGAATAAAAAGAACATGAAGAAAACTCCTTACAAAGCTATCAAATTATCAAAGTGTAACCCTAAAACTAATGTCAAGGCAATTATTTATAGTCGCCAAAATAACCCAAAATTGGGCCAACATCCTGGGCCTAAATAGGTAAAATAATACTGTTTGAATTGTCTTAAAAACAGTAGGAAACAACCAAAAGCAAAAGAGGTCAGACGTTATGCCTAGTTTGGCACACTTAGCGTTTGACCTGCTGGGCACTGGAGTGGGCGCCTGGGCCCATACTTAGCGTGCGCACCTGTCAAGGGTTGCTCAGGCCCAGAACTTGGCTCAAACTGACAAACTGAAGTTGCAAGAGAGAATCTTGATTCTTCCAATGTCCATCATCAATCACGCGAGCCACCAATGAATTTAACGCGGCCTTGAATCTTTTAAGCCCAGTCCGACTTGCGAAATTAGGAGGCAACATCAAATCTCGATTAGCGTCGCATTGATTTTGGTGTTTGTTTTTATTCGTCATGTGCAGCCTTGCTCACATCAGCCCCTCCTTCTTCGGAAAGATTAGTCCTCTAATCTACGTCCATATCAAACGGAGACAAGTCAGCAACATTAAAAATAACAGACACGTTGCACTCACCAGGCAAGTCAATTTTATATACGTTATTGTTGATCCTTTCCAGGACTTGAAAAGGACCATCTCCTCGCAGATCAAACTTGGAATGCCTATGGTTAGGAAACCTCTTTTTGCGAAGATGAAGCTAAACCCAATCACCAGGTTCGAAGATCACCTCCTTGCATCCTCTATTGGCTTGGCGTGCATAAATCTCATTCTTGCGCTCCATATGTTGCTTAGCCTTCTCGTGCAACACTTGAACCAACTCAACTTTCCTATCTCCATCTAGGCTAGTTAACTCAGGCAAAGGTAAAGGCACCATATCCAATACAGTTAAAGGGTTAAAACCATAAATAATTTCAAAAGGAGAATAATCAGTAGTAGAATGCACACTATGATTATAAGCGAACTCAATAAACAGCAAACAATCAAACCACGTTTTCAAATTTTTTCCTATCACAGCACGTAACAAACTCCCTAACGTTTTGTTCATAACTTCTGTTTTCCCATAGGTTTGTGGGTGACCAGTAGTAGAAAATAACAATTTCATTCCCAATTTTCCCCAAAAAACACGCCAAAAATGACCTAAAAACTTGGTGTCCCTATCCGAAACTATTGACCTAGGAATACCATGCAATCTCACAACATCTTTAAAGAACAAATCAGCAACATGTATGACATCATCAGTTTTTTTGCAAGCAATAAAGTGAGCCATCTTACTAAATCTGTCCATAACAATAAAAATGCTATCTACACCCCTTTTTGTCTTTGGCAACCCTACAACAATGTCTATAGAAATGTCCATCCAAGGATGACTAGGTACGGGTAAGGGCGTGTATAGGTCGTAAGGTTTAGTGGTCGATTTAGCTTGCTTACAAGCAATGCAACGGACACAAATGTGTTCTACATCCTTTCACATTCCCAGTTAGTAAAAATGCTCATGTAATATATCCAATGTTTTAGCGACACCAAAGTGCCCCATAAGTCCTCTACCGTGGGCTTCAAGCACAAATAATTCATGCAATGAACAATTAGGCGCACATAAACAATTCTGCCGATATAAATAACCATCATGCCTAAAATATTTTTCAAAAGCAAGATATTTACAAGTGGCATAGACACTAGCAAAGTCCACATCATTGGCATACAACTCCTTAAGATGCTCAAACCCTACAAGTGTTGAAGTAAGAGTTGAGATTAAGGAATACCTGTGTGATAACGCATTGGTACCACATTCTCCTTACCTTGCTTGTAGTGCAGCACGTATGGAAAGGTTTCCAAGAACCCCACCAAGGTTGCATGTCGCTTGCTCAATTTACTTTGTCCTTTTAGGTACTTAAGAGTCTTATGATCAGTTTTGATGACAAATTCCTTTGGTTGCAAATAATGTTGCCATGTTTCCAAAGCTCACACCACTGCATAAAGTTCTTTGTCATATGTTAGATAATTGAGTTGCACTCCACTCAATCTCTCGCTAAAGTACCCAATAGGCCTGTTTTCTTGCATTAAGACAGTACCTATACCGATCTCGGAGGCATCACTTTATACTTCAAAAGCTTTATCAAAATTAGGAAAACATAACACAGGTTCGGTACATAATTTCTATTTCAATAAGTTAATGCATGCTCTTGCTCTTTTCCCCAACTAAATCCCTTCTCCTTTTTGACAACTTCGGTCAAAGGAGCAGCAATGGTGGAGAAGTCTTTCATAAACCGCCGGTAAAAACTAGTTAAGCCATGAAATCTCCTCACATCCGAAACACTCTGTGGTGTTGGCCAATGTCGAATGGCCTTCACCTTCTCCTCATCTACTTTAATCCCCTTCGAGCTCATAACAAACCCCAAGAATATCAATTTATCAATGCAAAAAGTACACTTCTTAAAGTTTGCAAACAACTTCTCATGTCTCAAAGTATCAAGCACACAACGCACATGCTCCACATGATCATTCAAAGTAATGTTATACACAAGAATATCATTAAAGTACACAGTAACAAATTTACCCAAGTAATCACGCAAGACATGGTTCATTAATCTCATAAAGGTACTTGGTGCATTAGATAAACCAAATGGCATAACTAACTACTTATACAAACTGTATTTAGTTTTAAAAGCATTTTTCCATTCATCCCCAGGTTTCATGCAAATTTAATGATAACCACTTTTCAGATCAATTTTTGTAAAAACACATACATCATGCAACTCATCTAATATATCATCAAGTCAAGGAATAGGATGTCAATACTTTACCATGATCTTATTGACAGCTCGACAGTCTATACACATGCGCCAAGATCCATCCTTCTTCGGCACCAGTAGGACCAGAACAACATAAGGACTAAGACTTTCATGCACGTGCCCCTTTGCAAACAAATCATCTACTTGTCGTTGAAGCTCCTTTGTTTCCTGTGGATTACTCCTATAGGCTAGCCTATTTGGAATTTGTGATCCTGGGACAAAGTCAATTTGATCCTCTATACCTCGTAAAGGAGGCAGCCCCTTCGGCATCTCCTCTAGGAAAACATCCTCGTATTCCTGTAAAAGAGACTTAAAAACACTTAGCAAAGATTCATCAATAAGGTTAGTATCCAAAAGAAAACAATCACTATATCTAATCACAATTAATGCTCGCTTCGCTCCATATGCTCTCCTTAATTCCTTTTCACACGCATACAAGCTCACCTTCTTTTCTCTCGGTTCTCTCTTATTTTCCTTCCTTACACTTTTCTCTCCAGCACACCTTTTATTCTTTTACTCACTTATGCTTTCTCTCTCCGATGAGCCATTATCTCTTTTCTTTTCGACTTCTTGTCCCTCTTTATTTTTTTGCTCCTCACTACCTGAACCCAATCTTCCTTTCAAAGCTTGAATTTGGTCCAAGTAAATTTCTTGTGGAGTCATTGGTTCAAGAATGAAATTTCGCCCCTTGAACTTGAACGAATACTAGTTGGTGTATCCGTTATGATTAGCTCGACGATCAAATTGCCACGGTCTTCTAAGTAGAATGTGACCAGCTTGCATAGGTACTACATCACAAAAAACCTTGTCCTCATACCGTCTAATGGATAAAGACAGTAGCACTTGTTTGATCACGTTAACTTCCCCACTGTCATTGAACCACTGCAAGTGATATGGTTCCGGATGCTTTAGAACTGTTAACCCCAATTTTCTATCCATATCCAAACTAGCAACATTGGTGCAACTTCCTCCATCAATGATCAAGCTACAAACTTTACCACCAACCAAACATCATGTGTAGAATAAGTTCTCTTGTTAGTTTAACATTTCATTCCTATATCGAACACTAAGCACCCTCCTAACCACGAGAGTTTTGCCTTTACCAGCTCGTTCCACAGAAGTTTCATCTTCCTCTCCCTCCAAAATGTCATCTTTAATCCTCGTCATCCTCAGATTCAATCAACCCATCATACCTTAAAACCATGACCTTCTTATTCAGACATTAGGAGGCGATGTGCCTAGTTCCAAAGCATCGAAAACATTTAATTAAAGAATGTTTGCTAGAAGAAGCTTGAGTGTTAAGAGTATTAGATGTACCTTTAGTTTTCGACAGAGTTTAGTTCGACTTCTTGGCTTCCAGCCCCCTCCCTTTCGAATTCTCCTCTTTTCGTGGCCAATTTGAGTTCCAATTTAAAGTAGAACTCATCTCACTCTTCGCTATCCCATGAGACTTAAGTTGCCTCTCAACCTTCATTTCCATGTTCACCATCTCTTCGAGGTCGGTGTAGTTGTGTAAATCAACCACGTTGGCTATTTCTCGGTTCAAACCACTCAAAAATCGATCCATTGTGGCCTTGGGGTCTTCCTCATAATTAGCCTTATCATTGTGATCTCCATCTCCTTATGATACTCCTCCACAGTCTGATTCCCTCATGTTAGGTGTTGGAGCCTTTGATGCATGTCTCAGTAGTAATAAGATGGAGCGTACTGCTTCTTTATGATCGCTTTCATTTCAGCCCAATTACTCGTGGGTTCCTCCTTATTTCTTCTCCTAGAAATCACCAATTGATCTCACCAAATTAATGCATAATTGGAAAATTCAACGGCTGCGAGTTTTACCTTCTTTTCCTCGAAAAAGTTGTGACATTCAAAATTATATCCACCTTTCGCCCCCATTCAAGGTAGAATTTTGGATCATTCTTTCCTTTGAATGGTGGAATTTGCATCTTAATAGACCTAATGTCACTGTCTCGTCTATCCCAAAAATTAGCTCCTTGAACTCGTCCCCGTGGTCTCACATAATCCCCCTTGTCATTAGATCCATAGTCTTCTAACACAATCGGAGCATGCTGGTTTCTAGGACCGATGCGTCCCATTCGTGGCTCCTTGAGTGCGCCACGCCTCAAGTCAACAATCTCTCAGGCTTGCCTCTCCATTTCGCCTCTAATTCCAGCAAGGGCAGTGTTTAGGCTTTCAGTCAACTGCTAGATCGCCTCCAAAGTGGTGGCTTGCGCCACGCCCGATTATTGGCCTCTTACGCTATCATTAGACATACCTCCAATGAAAATTGTTCCTGCAAAAGAAAAAATCAGTAGCAAAATAACCTCACAAAACACTCCCTCACGTGTTTC
The DNA here is from genome assembly GCA_027478495.1 of Erythroxylum alaternifolium. Taxonomy (NCBI): domain Eukaryota; kingdom Viridiplantae; phylum Streptophyta; class Magnoliopsida; order Malpighiales; family Erythroxylaceae; genus Erythroxylum; species Erythroxylum alaternifolium. The sequence goes on from JANIIA010045808.1 coordinate 8,837, forward strand.
ACTTGAATTGAGAATACACCCCTCCTGTGTCTTGGCCACTCTAATGATCTCACCCTCTTGCCTTTTTCCTCTCGAATCCTCAACGTTTAAGTTGTGCTTCGGAAGACCTAACTCCTTCCAATCAAGAAATCCAACAATGATGCCAAGTTTTGGAACTCTTTTCAAAGTAATATCACGCAAGATAGGTCTAAAATTTCATCCAATTCAATTGCTAATCCCTCACGTAAGAATTTCCAAAATAGCATACCGTAACACTTTTGGTTCTACAATTTTTTTAGTTTTTTCGTTTTTTCATATTTTTTCATTTTTCAGAATTTTTTCAGACTTTTTTCTCCTTTTTTTTCAAGGTAGGCCGAAAGTAATCAACAAAATAAACAAAAAGAATAATTGAAAACCTTAGGCTAAAAGTTGATTCACACCTAAATTGATGAACCGACGATAATTGAATGGTGATGGGCGGCGGTTTCTTGAATTCCAATGGAGTTGAATAAGGATTCGTCTCCACACCAATCTGGCTCTGATACCAAAGATGATACGCACACAGACGGAGATTAATCTTGATATAATCCGGCAACCTTTAAAACAAACTAGATATGCAAGGTTTTTAATACTTTTCTAGACCTCAAGGATCGTGATTGTCCAAGCAACTTAAACTAAGAAAATTGAACCAAAACAATATGTCACAATTGAGATTAATTGATAAGTAAAGTTAGGGTTCGTGGAACAACAAGAACATGAAGAAAACTCCTTACAAAGCAACCAAAAGCAAAAGAGGCCAGGCTTTACGCCTAGTTTGGTGAGTAAAGTTAGGGTTCATGGAACAACAAGAACATGAAGAAAACTCCTTACAAAGCAATCAAAAGCAAAAGAAGCCAGGCTTTATGCCTAGTCTGGTGAGCTTAGCGTCTGGCCTGCTGGGCGCTGGGGTTCATGCCTAGGCCCACACCTAGCTTACGCACCTGTCAAAGGTTGCTCGGGCCCAGAACTTGGCTCAAACCAACAAACTAAAGTTGCAAGCGAGAATCTTGATTCTTCCGGAGTCCATCATCAACCACGCTAGCCACCAATGAATTTAACACGACCTTGAATCTTTTAAGCCTAGTCCGACTTATAGGGTTAGGAGGCAACATCAAGTCTCGATTAGCGTCACATTGATTTCGGTGTCTGTCGTTATATTCGTTATGTGCAACCTTGCTCACATCACCACTCAAACTTAAAACCTTTAAATTAGTAAGTAGATTGAGACACATACTACAAGTCAAACTAGTCTCTATGAAGCATAAGAAGAAAAAGGTTGACTCACTCTTATATTCTGTATTGTTTCTTATTTAAAGTATGACTTACTCTAAGGTTTACCTCATTTTCAAAGGCAAAAACGTTGTTTTGAAGCTCAACCTCATTTTTAAAAACAAAATATTTATTTTGAAGCTGAACAATAAATATTAAAATAGTGTCCTTTTTCAAAAACATCTCTATCATTATTAACCAATGTTTTAAAAAGTTAAATTGGTAATACAAGATGTTTAAAGTTTAAAAGGTTCAATTAGTATTAGACTGTTATAAAATAAATTAAAGATTGAATAAAATTGAAGAATTTTAAATATAATTTAAGGAGATTGTCTTATCGATCAAAGAATTTGAAATTTGATTAAAAAGAAAAATACAAATTAATTAGTTTATTTTAGTTTATAAAATCAATTAATTTAAGAAAATTAGTTGATTAATTAATAAACTAATCGATTTTTAATAACAAGGGTTATTAAAGTAAATTAAACTGAAAATTAAAAATTGAATCAAAAATTAGTTAATTCGAAGTTTACTGTTGAACTGATCAAATCTGTTTAATTTTTTAAACATTGTTATGAACCTCACATATTCAACCACGGATTAAGAAAAATCCTAAACTCTCGTCTTGATTATGTCAGTTTGAACTGAATTAAACAATTTTAACTCAAAAGCCATCATTTATATGAAGGACGGAGCATAAACGTTATGAGAGGCGCGCTACTTGCCTATATGTAAAGGGTCTGTTTCAAGTGGCAAGTGGAATTGGATCGACGAGTATAAGAACAAACACAAGTTCAGTTATAGGTCATATTCAGCAATATAAAATAAAATTAATTAAGAACATATTCATCATTATACCAGAACACAACACATTGGCAATTCCTAACCATCTTGAAGACAACAACGTTGATGTGTTTTGTTGGACAGGGACACAGCCAAGTCAGAATTTCTACATGTACAATCACAAAACCGGGCCAGATTTTGGCTCGACCACCTTCAAGATCAAAATCCAACCCAATTCGATTATACGTACCCTTTCAACAAATTTCGGAGGAGCAAAATGAAAAAGGTTTGTGCTTGGATTGAATAAAGTAGAAGGGAGATTGTTAGATATATATTGTATATATCTACTTATTTTATTTTGACATATTTTTATAAATTCTACTTATTAGATTTTTATTATCTTAGATTTAAAAGAACTAGTCGGATAATGTTTTATATAGTATAGAATTATGGCTTAGTTTGAGAGAGCGGTGGTGGTTGATAACTTGCTGAAATTAACCTGTTAAAATGATAAGTAATTATTGAGAATAAGTACTTATGTGTTTGGAATTGTTGTTTTGGTAACTGCTGAAACGTGAAAATAGGTGTTTAGCAAGTGCGGTTGTGGTTGCTGAAAAGAAATAAAATGACTAAAAAGTCCATTGATTTAATAAATTATTAATTGTTGTATAAATAATTAAAAAATATATTATTAGTC
>JANIIA010045869.1:0-11600 GCA_027478495.1 Erythroxylum alaternifolium
TGGACTTAATTATAAAGTTTGAGAAACTTTAAGGATCAAATATGAGATATTTGATTTTATTAAAATTAAATTAATTAGAATTAGAATTAGAATTTTATTTTAATTATAATTAAAGATATTTAATTTTAATAAAAGACTCTTATGATTTTTCTATAAATACGGAAAAACTTTTAGAAGCTAGCACTTTTGTCTTATTCCTCTCAAAGCAGTTGAGAATTGCTCTGTGGATACCACCAGAGGCTGGACGCTTAGACAACTCGTGATTGATGGATTAGAAAATTTTTTTCAAAGATTTTCAATAGGAAAGCGAACAAACTACGATTTCTACATCGTTTTTGTTTTCATTCAAGTTTTACAATTATCGGGATCTGCTCGGGATTCGTAAAATTTTTTGTTTTCTGTTGTCCCCGTGATTCGATCGTGGTTGAATTCCAACAATAAATGCTTGTATTTTTGAGTTACATCAAGATCATTAGAGCTTTCTCTTTTAAGAAAAACGTTGTCATTCGTACCCCCTTTTTGATTTATGAACTTCTCAAATCTATGCATAAAAAGAAAATATGATAAAATGAAAAACAAAGGCCAATATTCTTAAGACAAAAAATTCATTGTTATGTTTTCACATCAAATTGAAGTTTTCCTATCGAAGTGAACTAAACTACTTCCTTTTTTGCCTTTCATTTCAATTTTATGCCTATTGGTGTTCCAAAAGTCCCTTTTCAAAATCCTAGGGAAGACGATTTCATTTGGATTGACATATAGTGCGACTTGTCAGATATACTGCGTCATACGAAATTTTCCCGTTCTCTTTCTCAATCGGGATATCCTCTATTTTGCTAAAAAAAGTTTGATTAAATCATCTAAAATTTGGAGCGTGAAGTACAATTAGATCTATGCTTTGGGGGTATCCAAATTAATATAATATTATCAATTAGAATTAAGTCAAATCCCCTAGTATAGGAAAGAGTGAAAAAGTACTTTCGTTGTTGTGGAATAAGAAGCTTTCGTATCTTAATGCATGTATTTAATTTATTTGGAGCTATTAGAGCGGGATCCACTTTTTGGGGAATATGAGTCGAAGAAAAAACAAGAATATTTCTTTAATTGTTTCTGCTAAACCAACATATTTTTCGGAGAACCGATAAATGCTTCTACTACAAAAAAGGATTGGGATAAGAAACACTCAATTTTTCGTGCTCTTGCTACAGTTAAGCCATTCTCCTCGGATAATTTTTCCTCTATTCTAATAGATTGAATATCTTTCATAAGAAATCGAAATAAGATGCGCTAATTTTTTCCAGGAAATCCCCAACGAAAAATACACACTATTCCTTATTTTCTATCGAATTGGTCATAACCACTCCCTACATTCCACAAAAATGTGCACCATAAATTAAAGCTAATAAATAGACTGACGATCCCATATTCCTATTATTTTATTATATATACTCACTTAGATATACTTAGTATAATTATATACAAATTAGAATGATTTGAAGATATATTAGATATATTTTGAACAACATAATATAACAAAAAAAGATTAATAGAACAATAAAAATCAAAATAAATGTACAACTATTCAATCGAGGTGCCTATTCTATGACAATTCTCGTTGACTTACCCTCTATTTTTGTGCCTTTAGTGGGCTTAGTATTTCTAGCAATTATAATGGCTTCTCTATCTCTTCATGTTCAAAAAAACAAGGTTTTTTTTAGATTTGATGGGACAAATTTAATATATTATCCCATTCCCATTGGAAAGATATTATCTCATAATTATCTATGACTGTTTATGTCTTTAGCATGGCCACTTGATTAAATGTGGAGGGAAGTGAGACAAATGGCCGATACTACAGGAAGAATTCCTCTTTGAATAATAGGTACTGAAACTGGTATTACTGTAATTGGTTTAATAGGCATTTTTTTATGGTTCTTATTTGGGATTGGGATCATCCCTATAATAATAATAAGCGGATGAATTAAATTGTAGACATGACAACGTACAAACTCAGCAGGACCCCTCAAATCAGACAGAATAAAATGGAAATGAATAATTTAATTAATGAAATAATTAAATTATTAATTATAATTAGTGAATATTTTATTATTAATTAATGAATAATGACTGATAAGTTGACTATTCAATTGCGAAAATTTTCTATTTTTTAATAGTTCAATTGAATCAATTTTAAAGATTTGATTAGAAATCAATAAAAGAAAAAGTAAGTGGACATAACCCATTAAATCCTGACTAGATTTGCTATTTTGATATTCAAATTCGATATATATGAAATTGAAACAGTAGATATACTTTTTCTTTCATTTTTATATTTCTTTGGACTCCAAAAAAAATATGTCGATATTTCCCATTAAATATTCTTGTTCCTAATTATTGTATAGAAAGAAATATTCATTTAACTAAAAATTTTCATTTAACTAAAATAGATAAAATGAATAAAATGAAAAAAGAAATAAACTAAAAATAAATAAATAAATAAACTATTTTTTTACTTTTTTATTATTTATTATTATTTTTTCGATAAGATTCCTTTTTATTTTCATGAATAAGCCCACAATTACGGGTTTTTTTGTTCCAACAAATACTAACTATTAGGAAATACAATGACTTATTTTATTCAAAAACTAAAAGGGTTGTTGAAACAACAATCAGAAGCAGGACACTTTCCATTCCTATGCGATAGTATTAAATGATATCGAATCAAGGATTCTTCATCTCATGTCGTACTTGAGGGTTTCCTACCTCATACGGCCACAGTTAATTGCCCCATTTTTTCTAGAATTAACCAAAAGAGGCTAATTATGTGAGTTTCAAACTTGAATTTTGATTTGATTAATAATCGATTTTATCTTTTCTCCCACCTTCGGAAGAATAAAAACATGTTTGCATGATTCTTTCTACAATTTACTCGTATATTTATATCACCCCCAAAACCCATTCATTGGATTTTTGCTTTGATTTCGAGAAACAATAAATAAGTACTTGTTTGTCAAAAATAAAAGTATTTCACTAATTTAATTAACTATTAATTTGAATTTTATTTTTAATTAACTATTAATTTAATTAACTATTTAACACTGTCGAGAAATGAAAAAGACTTCCGTCGACAAGTTGAACTCATATTTATATGTAGCTTCCTTTTTTTTAGGTGTGAAGCAATGTCAAACCAAAATACCTAACAAGCATTACCTCTCCCTGAAAAGGAGGTGATCCAGCGACACCTTCCAGTACGGCTACTTTGTTATGACTTCACTCCAGTTACTAGCCCTGCCTTCGGCATCCCCTTCCTTGCGATTAAGGTAATGACTTCGAGCGTGGCCAACTCCCAGAGTGTGACGGGAGGTGCCTCCCGATTGTATAATCAAGATTAAATTTGTTTAAGATCAACAGTTGAGATAAGCATTTGCTTTTGTGAAATGATATGTTGACTCTGATCCTCTGCAATCATCTTCTCATGAATTGCGTTTGGCCGTTTTTAATTATCCTCCATTAGTTTCCAACAACTTCGGGGCCGTTTGGTGTCATTTCTATTTTTTTTCTTAAATAAACAAAAACCTGTTTGATCGATATTTGTAATATAAAAACTGAAAACAAAAACCTATTTGGTTGAGATTAGTAATAAAAAAGAAAAACAAAAACATGTTTGATTTTATTATCCTTTTTCTATTTTTGTAATTATACTCTTATAATAATAATTTTATATAATACATTATATTTTTAAATTAATTAATTATCATTACAGTTAAAATTAAAATATATGTAAAAATTACAAATTAATTGTATATAATAAAATTCTATAAATTAGAAAATTATATTAAGTCATTATAATCAATAAAAAATGTCCATCATATTATAATTCTTGAAAATATAATAGTACTATCATTTACAAAAAGAAACATAAATCAATTAGAAATAATATAATAATTTTATCTCGCTTTCAAGACATACCTTGAAGTTGTGTTGGAGTGATATTATACTCCATTTGAGAACTTGCATCTTTATTTTCACTCTCCCTAATTTGTTCTTCATTTTCGACACAACTGTCAAATAACTCATCGCTTTGTCCATACATTCTAATATAATTTTGTATAACACAATAAGCAATAACGATGTATTTTTGTTTCTTCATATCATAACTCAACATGTTTTTAAGTACAAGGAATCCTGCTTTTAGAACTCCAAAACATCTTTCAATAACATTTCTTAATAAAGAATGCTTATAGTTAAACAATTCCTGTGGACCTTGAAGTCTTCCTCTATCTCTATAATCTCGCAAATGATATCTTTTACCTCAGTATGGTGAAAAAAATCTAGGCATATTATTGTAGCCCGAGTAAACCAAATAGTACTTACCTAATATAGAAAGAACATAATATTAGCAAAAAGATATAAAAAATGAATCATAATTATTATGTTTATTTAAAATAATATAATACCTTGTGGAGGCATAGGAAATTAATTCGTTGGATTTGTCACTTTTTCCAAAAGAACTCAAGAGTCATTTGCAGTACTTTCCCATCTAACCATTACATATGTAAAACACATGTCAAATGAGAAACAACACATAGTATTTTGGGTTGACTTAATTCTTTTGCCCCTGTATGGTATTTGTTCATCGGTTGGAACTTATGCATTAATATGTGTACCATCTATTGCTTATATACAATCATAAAAATTTAAAATATATTAAAATAATTATTAATTATAAGGACATAATTAAAATAGTAATTAAATATATGAATGTACTTAAGAATATGAAAAGAATTTTGAATTATATTGAATCTCAAGAGGTGTACTAGTAAAAGATGGTGGAGTAACGACTCTTTTTGCAAGACAATTAACTGTATATAAGACTTTATGAAAGTACTTTGAAATTGTCCAGGTCGAATGTTAAAAGCGTTCTACATTGACTCTAGTTGTCTCACTATGCCCTATAATCATCAAGAAAATTGCTACTTGTTCCTTCACAATCAAATTACTTGTTGCCTTTAAGCCTCCTAAACTCTTCAACTCACCACATAAGCTCAAGACGATTATTTTTCTCATTCTTAAGTTTTCATAAATTCTTGTAGGATTCTTATTCAAAAGTTCTAATATCTAATCATGACCTGGTAGAGCAGAAGTTCTACATGGTTGCTTTTGTAAATGAAATTATTTGTTCTTTCCCTCAACTACAAAAATAATGATTACCTTCTTCCGTTCAGCATCAGAATCTGATTCGAAATCTGATAAGAAATCCATGTATCTATAATGCCAACATTAAATAATTAATAAAACATTCAATCAAGTAAATTTAATCAAATATAGAAAAATATTCTTACAAAATATATACTTAAAATTAAGTCAAATATTCATACAAACTACAAACTTAAAATGTTCAAAATATGGAATAGTTAAGCCGGCCTAGCCCGGCTACTGTCATGGCAGGCCGCAGGTCGGCCCGCGGTCAGCCTGGCCCATATACAAAAAGACGCCGTTTTGTCCAAAATCCCATAGCCTGGCTAATCCGGGCTAGAAATCGGGCCTGGCCAGGCTGAGATTGCCATCCCTAGGAATAGTGCTAATATAAAAGTGTCAAATCAATAAGAATTCGATATGTAATAATATGAAAACATAACTAAAGCGACATAATCCAATCCAGCTTTCTTGTTTCTGTCATCTTCATAAAAATATCCCTAAAAAATAGAAAATGATGTAAAGCCTTCACAACTTTTCCATATTGCACACAGTCAACACCCAATTCATCTAAGGAATTCAGACATTCCATCATTATATTAGACTTTTGAGTTCTATTCTTTGCAATGGATGATGTTTCACTAAGTTTTTTCTCAAGTAAATCATTCTTCCTTTTTGATTGTTCACCAAGCATAAGTAAGGCTTCTTCTACAATGTTAGAATCTGTCTTCTTTACCTTCTTGCTCTTAGGAGATTTCTTTCTTTTAGATGGAGAACTTTTATCTTGATCTTCTTTTTCATTATATGAGTAATCTTCATTAACATCATTTCCATGTTCCTCTTTTGTACTATTCGATGGAGATTTAGTCGATGGATGTGCATGCACACCAGTTGCAGTAGTATCTCCAAAAATGTGACACAAGTCTAAAAATTCCTTACATCCTTTTTTCTTGAAGTTGTGAGCCATTTTATGCACCTATAATGGTGAAAAAAGAATATGAGAATGAATATTACAAAATATGATATATCAATAAAACAAAAGACATATTTTACCTTGAATGGATTTTCCCAACATTCATTTGTAGCATTAACTTTACTAGTAAAAGATTTGTAATTGATTCCTATTTCTTTGAGTAAGTTCTTGAAATTCTTCAATCTGGCCTTTAATCCATTATTCTTATTCTTCAATGGAATATCAGTTTACTCCTTATTGAATTTTGTTTGAATCCCTGCTTTAATATTCTTCTAACCAGATTTGGAAGAGTTAGTAGTCATTCGATTTTCCTTCTTCAGTTCTTCAACCATCGAAGAGATTAAATACATCTCTATATTATCATTCCATACCCCATCTTTTTCATTTACTTCCATACATTCATTGGAATCGTTCATATTGTTTAAGCCTTCCATCACTAAATGTAATAACATATAAGTGACATCAAATACAACAATTTCTACAAAGTATTAAATGCTAAACATGGTTCAAAATAAACATATGAAAGCCACAATAATTTCTAAAAAATATTATAATTACTTTATTGTTACAGTATTATAAACATGGATTATAAATACGAAGAATATAGATGCACTGGTGAGTTTGCAACTGAGATTAAGAGTTTTTGAAGCATTTTGGGTGTTAGACTCAGATGATAATGAGTTGGTTGCTATTGGACGTGAACTAACATCTTAGTCACACCTAGCTCTGCATCATCCACTCACAACCCAGCAATACTTCCCAACTCCTTTTAATTACCAAATTTACCCAAGACGTAGCTTCCAGGTTTTATTATTTATTATGCCCAATGTTCAACTTGGATTCTAATTTATTTAATGCTCAATTGTTAGATACAATCAGATTCAACGCAGGCATACATATACATTTAATATTTTTGTTCATTTATTAAACCAACATAAGATATAAATTGATTGCAACTCAGTTGTACATATGCATTTAATATTTCAGTTCATTTATTAAACCAAGGGATATAAATTGATTGCAACTCAAGCGTACATATGCATATTTCAGTTCATTTATTAAATTAACATGGGATATAAATTGATTGCAACGTAGGCTCCACTCTATGCTCCACTCTATGCCATATTAAATGACGTGAGGACAAGAAAAGAACATCATTAGCTGTCTCCACTTTAAAATGACATAAGGACCAAGAAGAAAACATCCCTTTATGGCCATAAACATTTCTACTATATGCTTCACTCTGTGCCACATTAAATGACGTGAGGACTAAAAAGAAAACACCATTAGCTATCTCCACTTTAAAATGACATAAGGACTAAGAAGAAAATGCCCCGTTTTGGCCATAAACATTTCTAATCTTTTGTAAATGTCAAGTTTCAGTTTTAATAATGTTATTCCAACTATTGTTTCCACTTCTTGTTCATGGTTCTGTGTTGCTTCTTTATAAAGGATCAGCTTGCCACAAAAGATAAAGTTATCGGTTGGTTTAGTAGAGGAGGTGAGATCTTAACTGAAGAAGTGAAACACATCATGATCAAACGAAGAGCTCTGGTAATCATTAGAGAACTCTATCTAGTCAGAAAAATTGTTGTTCAGAGGAAGAACACAGAACAAGAGTGTGCCATCTTCTTTATCATCACAAAAAAATGCAGAAGCTTATGCTCAAAGCAGAAAACCTTGTTCTCTTCCAACATTTGACGTAATTCTACACATGGTCTGCCAGTTCTTGTAATTACTCAAATTTCCACCTTTTCTGGCAAAGAAATTTTAGTAAGTATGGCTACATATATAGTACTGTTATTTTCTTCATATCTCTCTTCCTTTTTGAGTCTAAACTTTCTTAAAACTGAAACTAGTCATATTGTTGTTCATCAAAATGGAAGTCAAAGTGGCACCATCATGCCTAGTTTCTCTATTTTGTTTTTTCACTACTAAACTAATGTGACTGACCCTACTACTCATCGACAATATACTCAGCTCAGAGTAACACAAAAAGAAAATAAGAAAGTAATATTGATGGTTACAAGAAGTATGCTGGGTTTGATGTTATGGACAAGAGAAACAAGAGAAGTCGATGAATGCAAGTAACGACAATAGCTAGTCAACTAACAGATACAAAAACACATACAAGCAATAAATAAAACAAACATGCAAAAATCGTAGCAACCAACAGATATGAAAAAAAGCTGGAGAAATTGCAACACCGGTGAAGACACAGAAGAAGAAGTCGGCGTAGAGGGAGAGAAATCAATATGATTTGTTTTTGTGAAAAAAATGTTTAAAAAATAGACGAAAACCTGTTTTCTAAAATAATTGCCTTTTTTATTTTTAAAAATGAAATATACAAACAAGTTTAACCAAACACGATTATAACGACTGTTTTTTAATTTATGAAAACAACAACAAAAAACCCATAAAAACGAAAACAAACAGTCCCTTCATTTACTGCGTTGTTTTTCTCTCTCCACTCGCATTTTATGCATCTTCTTGTATCCTCAACATCATCGTTTAGTCTTTCCTTTCATATCTTTTCATGCTCTTGCATTTTAGTCTCTCTTGTTTTATAATTAGCCCTCCTTTTTCTATCTTTGCAAACATGCCATTCCTTAATTACAATCATATTCCTTATTAATACTTAATTATTTTCTAGCCCTTGATTTTCTTATTTATGAATTTGACTTTGCTATTTTTCAATTTTTGAAAGTAAGATCAAATTCCTTTTAAACCCTATTTTTATTTTTTAATTTAAAGAATGAAACAAATAATTAAAAGAGTATGGCATAAAAACAAATTATGCATTTAAAAAATTGTAACGGTAGTTGATCTAGCAATTACTTCACTTAAGCAAGTTGAACCCAATGTTCATGGGAATTCCCTTTTCTTCTAAATCCGACTCACCCACTTGGTTCATAGATAATTCAGAATAAAAGGTTACAAGAAGCCTAAAACTAAGTTCGTTAATCCTAGATATCCTCACACAAGATCCTAAGGTTGGTCTACACTTTAGTCTCAAGTATATTGCTTGATTAATTTTTCGACAAATTAAATCCCATTGGATGTGGCATTCAATCATCTAAGGTCTTAATCTAGGTGATCAAGCTAAATTAGGACTAAATATGCATTCAATCAAGCAAACATCAATACCACAAAAATTGTCCTAATCTAATATCAATCTTAACCTTAACCGAAAAGAAAAACTTACACATATTCATCAATGTAACATAAAACATGGTCATAATATATGGTTGCATTGATTAAATCCACACAATAAATATAAATAAGGAATAAAAAATAAATTAAGAACACCTAATGTTGAGTCTTCTCCCTCAGCTCACGCCAAAGTAAATTTATTGTTTTCATGCACCAGTTGTCTTCTTCTCCTCTTGCCACAACTCTGCAGCTAATGTCTTGGTTTCTTCCACCTCAACATAGCTGCTTTACTTTCTTTATTTCCACTAAACCAGCTGCCAACGTCTCCCTCCTAGCCACCAGCTACTTGCGTCTTCTTCTCCAAGGCCACCAGCTATCTTCAACGTGATTTCTCCACCAGCTGCTACGTTTTTTTATGTCTTTTGCCACAAGCTGTCTGATGTCTTCGTTCTTCTCTTGCCACTCCACCAGCTACTTACTGCCATGCTTTTCTCTCCTAGCTAACGTGTATGTTGTTCAGCTAACGTCTTCTTTTTGTTCTTTGCTATTCACGTTTCTTTCCTATACAATCAGCTGCCAATGTTTTTTTCTCTTTGTGGTGTAATGTTGGTGTAGAGTTAGTGAGTGCTAGAGCAAAAATCCCCCCAGCGCGTGTCTTCTTCTTTTATTTTCACCCTGCTCCAACCCTCTCTCATGCACACTACTACTCTCCACTAACGCTGCTACCTCTCTATTCTCTCAACATTTGATGCAGCTATCTCTTCTTATTATTTTTTCAACGTTACTCACGATATCTAGTCTCCTTCATTTGTGCTTCAACCTGTCTATTCTTTTATCCCTTCTTCATGTTGTTTTCTTTTTTCTTCTTCACGTGTCTTCTTTTTTTCTTCTTCACACCCCAGCCTTTCAACTTTTTCCAGCTGTCCTCTTTTTTCAAATAAACACACTCAAGTTGCTCTCTTATCTCTGCGCCGCCACTACTTTGGTTTCTCTCTATGTAATCAACTTTCTGGTCCCACACAAAAACTCATTCTTCGTCCCTCTCTGCGCACGCCTCTAGCACTGTTTCATGCTCACGCCCCATCTGCATGCATTTTCTCTCCTTTTGTGGCCAACTTCTTATGTGATTTTAGGGGAGTTTTGTTCATAATTTATATGTCTCCAGCTCCCTAAGTCTTCTAAGCTTTTTAAAAGCTTCTCTCCTCCACCGCCAGCGAGCTTCATGCCTTTTAATTTTATTTATGCCAAGCTAAACTTAAACGCCGTCGTGTTTTAATAGGTGTAAAGAGCTCTCAATTTTTGATTTTTTGCTCTCATTGTCCAAATCCAATATTTTGCCTAAAATTAAAACAAATAACTCTTAATTTAGTACAATTTAAATATTAAATGGACAAAAGTCTAGCAAATTATGTATCAAAAATTAATACAAAATGTTTATTAACAACACCCTCACACTTGAATTGTTGCTTGTCCTCAAGCAGCTTACTTAGGTCACAACCAACATATTCTGTCATTTCATTTTTAACAAAAATAAAGTATTTGCAATCCCTTAAAATTCAGCAAACTCAAATATCAAGCTACAACAGGTATCATAATATTTTCATCAATACACATAAACAAAATCAAAGGCAGATATCTTTAATCAAAAGCATGCACAAAATTAAAATGGACTTTCCTCACGATATTCACTTATGTCACCTAATTGTGTAAGGGTTGTGTTTCGCTCAAAACTTCCTTTAAGAGATTACACTACCATAGGCTTGCTAATTCACCTATTCTTCCACTACATAGAGTACATGCCATCATGGATCAAAAGGGCTTTTACTAAGGTTTGTAATGGGGCTTAGGTTAAGGTGAGATAAAAAGGACAAAGACTACTCACAAGCATTCACAAAGCACTAAGTAATGTGGGATAATCAAAAAGAACTTTTGCAATGTACAAAAAAAAAATACAGGACTACAACTACTCATCACTATCAAACGCTACTGTTTTGATCTTTTTCTTCTTTTTTCTTTTTTCTCTTTTTTTGTTTTTTTGGTTAACAATAAAAATAAAAGATTTTGTTTTTTTTGCCTTTTTTTAGGTAACAATAAACATAAAAGAAGCTATTAGTAGCACAAATCAACAACAACTAAGTAGATGTACCTCTAAAACATCTTAGAATAACATATAAAACAAAATTCCATAAGTCAAAGACATTAAATACTTAGTACTTCATTCAACTTGTGAAAGGGTCAGGCTAAAAAGTTTTCAGGTTTCAATGCTATGTGATTAATA